>JAMPIV010010843.1:0-228614 GCA_024509875.1 Oreohelix idahoensis | reverse complement strand
TAAAAAATGTCAACAACGTTGACCTACATACTGCATTCACTTGACAGGTCACGTGACGAAGTGTTGACAAAGAGCAAACCAATACTGCAAGTGTGTCGTATCAGCCACAGGAAACGGTCTGGTATCGGTAATCAGTTGACTTCTTAACTTCTGCGAGGTCAAACCCAGAAAGCTGGTCCACCAGTTGATACCGTCTCTTTTTCTTGGAAGACAGACATCATCATCATCAGTTGATAAGATCTCTATGGTGTTGTTTGCTCCGCTGTAGTGTATGGAATGTCAACTTGACCTACGCAGTGGTGTGTAGACATAGATGGAGTGTATAATGTGCGAATGATAGGAAGAGTTCGTGGTGTTGACAAATGTTCTTTTCTCACACTCATGTATGGCTGGAAGTCATCGACACCAACGACTGTGTACCTTTACTAAAGTTTAATTGGACGTACACACTCGACAGCACAGATAATGACAAATCACAGGTTGGCATAATACATCAGGGTACAGTGGATAACTGGTCTTGCAATGTTATGTTACATGGGCACTCATGTAGAATAATATTATAATGGACTGTCAGTAGCCAAGCACTCAGTATTGCCCATATATATATATCAACTGACTTCACTGACTGAGCACGTCAGCTTATAAATAATATTTCAGATGGCTTCTAGACCTAAGCTCGTCTAGCGACGATTCTTTAACATAATGTTCAGCACAGTTTTTTTTTTTATATAATAATATGGAACCGCTAATAAAGGGTTCTCATGTGTAGCAGTGATCTCTGGACTAATCAAGCGATAATACGGGCATCCCTTTTCTCTTCTTGAAAGTCACTACATGTTTGGTTCCAAGATGGCTTCACTCGTGAGCTGTCACTCACGTTTGGATACAGATAATGAATCTGTCCTAAAGTTAGTCATTCATTAAACTTTCATTGCTCTGTAGATTTGATCATGAACAATTGACTGCATTCTACAGGATATAGTGCTGCTAGGAATCGAAGTCGTTTTCATCGAGTCAAATATATTCTCTTAGACATACAAATCGTACCTATCGAAAATGGTGGCTTCGTACGAGAGTTCATAAGAGTATCTTTGATTACCTTGGTATCAGAAATATGATTCTGCCATTCCTTGGCAATACGAATAAACACTGGGGTAAAGCATACACGATAGGTCTAGACGACTATCACTTTCCCCACAAATACTGAGATCACTTTTTCCGGCGACAAGCCGACATAGGAAAAAACACAGTCCCCATCAGGACGAAGCCAAATCACACCCCACTCTAGCGGCACATCCGTCGAATAGCCTTTGACCTCTCTAGAGACAACAGAACATATAGTTCGACTTAGATATGTAAAGATATACAGATATAAGACAAACTCGTCCTACTCAGACAAACAATACACATAAATTCAGGCCATAGATATTCTGAAGCAAGAACAATCTATTACTACCCAAACAACGAATAAATCGCAGTAAAATGGATTCATCCGCGGAGTTCGATCGAAGAGACGACACAACTTTCAAGGGAAGTAACTCAATAATGACTTCCCCTTAAGCACAAAAAAATTACCTATTTTGTTTACAAAATATTTGCGGACATAACAAGTATACTAATGTATAATATTGTAAGATATCAAAGACTGCACGTAACAGTCGCCTGTTCCCTTCCTCGCTGCCGTTGCCTTCTCTAACGCAAGATCAGAGGCAGGTACCCTTTTACAGCTGGTTAGACTGATGCGTAACACCTGTTCCCTTCCTCGCTGCCGTTGCCTTCTCTAACGCAAGATCAGAGGCAGGTACCCTTTTACAGCTGGTAAGACTGATGCGTAACACCTGTTCCCTTCCTCGCTGCCGTTGCCTTCTCTAACGCAAGATCAGAGGCAGGTACCCTTTTACAGCTGATTATACTGATGCGTAACACCTGTTCCCTTCCTCGCTGCCGTTGCCTTCTCTAACGCAAGATCAGAGGCAGGTACCCTTTTACAGCTGGTTAGACTGATGCGTAACACCTGTTCCCTTCCTCGCTGCCGTTGCCTTCTCTAACTCAGGATCAGAGTCAGGTACCCATTTACAGCTGGTTATGGAGTGTTAGAGACTTCACCATACTAGGTCCAGCATCGAGAGGTGGGGAGACCAGTTTCCTTCCTCACTGTCTTTTCCTTCCCTAACTCAAAGTTAAGTACCCATTTATAGCTAGGTAGGCCCCATCTCTCGATGCTGGACCTAGTATGGTGAAGTCTCTAACACTTCATAACAGGTGTCACGCATCAGTCAAACCAGCTGTAAATGGGTACCTGACTCTGATCTTGTTTCCTGTGTACCGTTAACTTGTAGAACTGATTCAATTCCGTTCTATTGGTTTATAAAGTTTTAAAACAATACGGGGGTGGGGGGGGGGGGGGGTGGGGGAGGGCGGGTCTGTCGTAAGCGTGTCAACTAAGAATGCACGAGAAACGCTTTTTTTTTTTAACTTGCCTCCCAAATCACAATGTGAAATCAACCTTTTTCAGTGAAGAAAAAGTACGGTTATCAGTTTGGGTAATAAATATCCAGAATTTGATTTAACCGGTGAATTAACGCACAAGAACCCCCAAAATGTATTAGGAAGTATAGATCAAAGTCGTCCAAAACAGCCAGAGATCGCCCATATTGTGATTGAAATGTAGTCCAAAGACTTTTCGGGTGTTCGGATAAATGGATATTGTTGTTGTTTAACTAGGGTCGCTGAGCTTTTTGCTCTTTTGCAGCCAATACCAAGTTGAAGACTCCTTGGTATTACTATTATCTACACTGTAGATCTAGGCTTTTCCTGTGGCTTTTCTGCCCTTGAAACGATCTGATAAGTCATGAGCTCCAGTTTCTCCAGCTTGGCTTACATTTAAAGGATCGTCACAACTGGTCCCAAGCTAGGATTAAGAAGTGCGTGGCATACCGTGCATTCCTCATCATCTAAGGGGGCTCTCCAACTATGCAGAGCTAAAATACTGTGCTCTAGTTCTGGGCTCTCCCAAGGAATTGTCACGACCTGCACAGAGCCACTTCTCAACTCCTCCTGCCTATCACTGAGTCCATAGTGAGATCCTCTTGCATGCAGTCAACCAGGTCAAAGTGCAAAGAATCAGTCTGGGGCTCAAGTGACATCTCCAAGCTTAGTGTGCAATGCTGAGTTCTCAACAAGTTTCACCATAGGGGGAATCCCTGGAAGTGTGTGGATGATTTCAAGAGTCAGTGAGAGTGTAATTAACCTCACAGACAGAGGTTCACATCCACATATATATATATTGTAGCATTGTGCATAGCTGGTGGTCACATAAAGATGACTCCAGATATGCCTCCATGCATAACATTGGTGACAAAATTAGAGTGTTCAATTGATTGTAGGATGACGCAGAATGTTAGCTACCACATTTCTCCAGATTTATTCATTTTTATTTTTAAAGTGTGTGGTATAATGGCTACTCCGTGTGTGGTTCATGAGGCTCTCAATTGAGATAAAGAATACGACCACTCCTCCAACCAGGCTTGTTGTAAGAGGTGACGAAGTGAGGTTTTGCCTGTGGTTGGCAACCAGGAGGACATAAGAGCTTTGGTGCATGGGGGCTGCTTCGATGGTGGTCCCATGCTTTGTAAGAAGTGAACAAAAGAAAGGAATTAATAAAATGGCTATGTTTCATAGTGACGGCAAAAGTACTGGATAAAACAATAGGAATAGAGTCTCTTGGGAAGTGCTAATGGTGGGTAGAGTTTCATGTAACTGCAATATTTTGTGACAATATTTCAATCAAGGACACTACATAACATGCTGCTAGTACTTGGTGCTACCACTGTGCCATCTAGCAGTAGCAGACGTGCACGTTATTGTTGCTTTTAAATAAATGAGATGACCTGCTGTATGCACTCGGGAGTGATGCTAATTCTAAACTCAGAGTCATTTATTAGCAATCATTTTACATTTGAATAAATATCCCATCTCAAATAGTCTTCATCTTCAGCTGCAATCTCCACAACGAAGGTCGGCTGCAATGGATATCCTTTTCTTCTTTCGTCCTGAAAAGGACGGTGGTTGCGTTGTGTCTGTTTACGCCTAAGCTGTGATATCTGCACCTTTCGGTCGACACATCCGACTTCTGCACGGCATTTTTTAGGACCGGGTTTGCCTTCCCATTGCGATCCACACTGCTCAGCCAGACTGCACTGCTGCAGACTGCTTCCAGGACCACCACGTGGAGGTGGAGTGCGGTCTTGACCAGCTCTGATTCGCTGGTCCTGACGCAGGCAGTCAAGCTATGAGTCGCTGACTCCAATGGATATCCAATGTCTCTTGTCTTGCTGGTACACTCTGTTAGACACTTTACTGTCCACTTCTTGATGTTATCTTCCCACTTAAAGCGCTGTCTTCCTCTTGCATGCTCACCTTCAACTCTTTCTTACATTTTGGTCTTTATCAAGGTGTTATGTCTTTTTATATGACCAAAATATTTTAGCTATCAAACTTTGATCTTCGTTAATTCTCATTTCATTCCTAGATTTTCTAGCACCTCTTCATTTCTTTTCCTCTTTTTCTACAAGATGCGCTCCATTCTCCTATATATCCACATCTCAAGGGCCTCAGTTCTTACCAGGCAATAAATTAACTGAAAAATATGTGCCAATAATGAGACCTAAATATCTGATAGTGTCCCAAAGGTTTGAAGTAAAATCTTCAAATTGAAAAAGTCCTTTAACAAAAAGGCTCAAGCATTTGGAGTAATAGCTACAATAATAGTCAGTAAGCTTCCGAATATACAGCAGCTGTCTTATAACAAGGCGTGGAAGAAAGTCAACAACAGAATTTATAAACAGTGCCAAATGCTGGGAGTTCTGGAGAGACATGATAGCCCCAACCAGCTAGCGAGGCACTTCAGTTTTTTTTTTTTTTTTTTTTTTGTGTAAACAATATTTGGAAAATGTTTTATAAAAAAAAAATAAACAAAATTACAAATAAAAATTCTTGCAATCTCTTAATCATATCTAGGATTTTTAAGCATCAACTACGCACAGCAACATAGATACTTGTATAACCAGCACACGGGAAGAAAACATGTTGATCATTTATGTATATTCAAGAAGTGTAGCTCATCATTACATGACGTACATGCATGCTGAGGAGCAGATGTGGCAACAGATCACGACAACAGTTTTCTGTCAGCCAAATTAAAAATAAAATTCAGTGGATGTGCACCATATAGCTACAGACAATATTTCAAAAGTCAGATATCTCAGAAATCATTAAACATATGAAAAAGTTACGGTAACAATATCGATTGACCATTAAGTGCTTCGACATCTTGAAAACGAATCAAATAGATACAGAAGACCTGCAAATAATTAAATAATGTATAGACTGAGACATGCGTAGAAGTTCTGGGAAAACAAAGAACAGCAGAAAACAGTCAAGATGAAGGAAGAAGAAAATACATAGGAATAAATTTAAGCAGAAACATAACTATATTTGACCTGTCCATTTTTGTTGATGTTTTGAAAAGTAATGTTAACCAGAAGTACGAAAGCCAAGGCTCATGAAGTATAACAGAAGGCCACTTGCAATACATTTTTTTAAAAATGTCTGAGCTGTGACATATGAGAAGTTCTGAAGGGAAAAAGAGAACACACGCAAAAGCAGAAACTATCAATAAGATTAAGGGGAGAAAATACATAAGAAAAATGTGTATCGTCCATTGTTGGGGAAGTTTTTATAGCATTACAACCTGACCTTGTTCTGAAATAATTAAGGTTTGAGAGGTAGCGGCAGACCATAAAGAGAAAACAGAACTGGAAATAAACATGGGACAGGAGGACTCTGCATGAATGTTCTCGAAAACCTACACTCTTGGGTGAGCTCAAAGATAGTGATGATGAGGTTAACCAGAAGTCCGACAGCCAAGGCTCATCAAATATACATAAAATAAAGAAGTTAGAGGACGCATCATAAGTGGCACTAGGAAATATACAAACTGTCCGACTTACGACGAGATTCTGTTGTTATGACCTAGTCGCAGATGCGTACTTAAAGTGTTTGGCACCCGGGGCGGATTCTACCTTTGGCACCCCGTCCCATAAAGAATCACACATGTAAGTACTATCATAAAAGTGCCCGACGGCACCCCTCTCCTGGCTGTCACCCGTGGAGGCCCCCTTTCCTCTTGTACGCCACTGCCTTGTCGTAAGTCGATGTGGTCTTTAAGTCGGAAATCACTATATATTATTTGAACTGAAAGGATATACTTACTTAGTCGTTCCTCTTCTACATTGGGATGTAGAGGTTAACCAGTGAGAGCGCCATGCTTTCGTATCGGCTATTATTTATTTAGTTATCCTATCGGCTGTCTTCCTTTTGGTCTGGTTGCAAAGGCACAACTGGCCAATAACCGGTTTGTCCTTAAACTCGATTACAAAATACGACATAGAGAAAGCCGGACTAACAGTATATGTTAACAATTAACTTGTCTGAACGCTAAAATGTGTAGGTCCGTTTTAGTTATATTTTAAACTGCTGCCAAAAATTTAGAATAAGGCGCGAAAGACCAGATAGATAGGGCGCTTTCTTCTAGTGCCCCTTGATACAGTATATAGAGTTACGCGAACTATGTCAGAATCGAAAACGAGGCTGAACAACGTAGACGCCATTTTCGACTGGACAATACCAGGGCTAGTAGCGAGAATAAGCATCGAGTAAGATTTTTTTTTTTTTTTAATTAATGAAAATAAATATCCCGTTCAACTTCTGATGGGTTATAATTAGGATATATATTGTTTTCAATTCAAAATAATATGAACAACTGCCGATAAGAGAAAGTGGCATCACATTTGTCAAATCATTGTAAATAAGGACAATCACAATTATGCTTTTACGATAAATAAATAAACAAAAAAATAAAGAAGAAACTCTGAACAAGAATAATATTAAAATGGAGGGGTGTAAAGACCGTGTGGTTACAGTAATATAACTGACTTTAACAGATATTTAATTGACTTTCGCCTATTAAAAGTCATGTATTGTAAGAACAGCATCAGACCTTCACATTCCCAGCCACTATATATTAACATTTGTTCGTATTAAATATTGTTTGACTATATTATGCAGTTCCTTAGTCTATTCTTAACACCTCTTCTATATTTATAAGATTATATTTATATATATATTTAGAATTATAAATATAATATATAATTATAAATTGTTATATATATATATATATATATATATATATATATATATATATATATATATATATATATATATATATATATATATATATATATATATATATATATATATATATATATATATATATATATATATATATATATATAAAATTTTATAATTATATAATATAAATTACATAATTTTATAATTATGTAATTGTAATATATAAAATTATAAAAAAATTATATAATAAAAATTATATAATATAATGAAATTTTATATTTGTCTCTATTTTGGCTACCTTATCTTCTAGTTTTGTTTAATTTTTTCAGTAAGTGAGTAGTCTATGATTTGTCTATGATCAGATATATATATATATATATATATATATATATATATATATATATATATATATATATATATATATATATATATATATATATATATATATATATATATATACTCATGGAAAAAAGTAAGTGTGCAGCACTCAACAGGGCACCGTGCGTGTGTTTTTGGGTGAACTCAAATGCAAGTTGGCACACATTTCTGTGTAAGTGTTGTTCACTTACCCGTACAATTACAATTGGATCGCACTATTCATGGGGAGATAATCACGGTGCAAGATAAATCACCTGAAAAGTGCCGTAGGGGAGAATTTATCACAGATAAAAGGAAGGTAAGTGTGTAGCTCTAATCACAAGCATGTGAAAACGTAATCGTTGAAATAGAGAGTACCAAGAGTCCAACAGAAACATCTCTTTTGACAATGCCAAGATTGAACCAACAACAGCGAGCAATAGCTATAGGGATGTTAGCTGCTGGAGCGACTATATTAGCTGTATCACAACATTTCAATGTTCACAGGAACACTATATCACGCATTCAAGCTCGTTTCCACCAAACTGGATCCACTGCTGATCGCCATAGAAGTGGCCGACCACGAGTTACCACCCCTGCACAAGACCGTTACATACGCCTTATGCACTTGCGTAACAGATTTATTCAGGCAACATGGACTGCCAGGAACATTCCAGGTTTAAGACCCGGTTTCGCGCAGAACAGTGCGGAATAGGTAGACATACTTCACATACACGGTACTGAAATCAAGATTTCATTTTTTCGTGGGGATGCCACACTGACTTTAGTTTTTATCTTTCTTTCATGACACTTTCACTAAAATCAAAGTGATCACTTGGTCTTTTATTCAATATTCAACCACATTGTGTGCCAACTTTTATTTCATTTCGTCCATGAAATCACGCACAGTGCCCTATAAAGTGTTGGACACTTACTTTTTTCCATGAGTATATATATATATATATATATATATATATATATATATATATATATATATATATATATATATATATATATATATATATATATATATATATATATATATGCTACTGTATTTGCATCTAATTTTATTTCACATTATTAGTTAACCTAAACGAAAATGCATTTTAGGTCAGTAACTCGCGATTGGGTCCATTTTTCTGCTATTCGGGTATAACCGAAAATGGCGGCCAAATTTTACCGTAGTTCGCGTAACTCTTATATGATAAAGGGATACTACTTTCTTCTAGTTCATGAAGCACTCTAATTGTTGTTGTTTCTTTGTTTTTGCAAACAACAGTTTACTTTTAATTATTTCTCTTTTAAGTAAGGAAGCAAAACATTAGATTGATCTTAAAAAAATAGTATTGACTGAAAATTATGTATACCCATATTTACCAGTGTTGTCGGATCGAGTCGTACGTCACCATAGTGACTCGACTCGCGAATTAGGTATAGGGCCTACTCGATTCGACTATTGGTGAACACAAACAACCCCAGATCTAAGGGTCTTTTATGTTTGGACATGCGCCCTAATATAACCGACTAGGTTGAACGGGACGCGCCTCGCCAAAACGAGGCAAAACGTTACCAAAAAAAAAATAATTGGTGAACAATCTCGCCGTCCTCATTCATAACGCACTCTTATAAAGAAACAGAAAATGGTTTTGTTTAAATCGGTATCACCCAGACATCACAGCGTATACCAGACGCATTTGTGCCAACACAACATCTAATCCAGCTTATCAGACGTACTGGGACACTTGTTAGCCAAAAGTCTGCTCGAAAAGACCCGTTTTCTGAACTTTAACATGCCTCGACAATGGAAGCATAGCCCTCGGAGCTGCGGGGGAGGGAGAATATACCTTGTGCTAGACGGAAAAATATTATCGGGGGATAACAAGCTGGAGCACAGGTAAATTAAACAGCTAGTGGTGTAAATTCACTCACGTACAGCAAATGTAACTGATTACTGCCGTAGTGAAGAAGAGATCAACCCGAAATTATGTGATAGATGGTGTGAGGAAAAGGGATAGTCTGATGGGGTGCTTGTATGGCTGATGGCAGATAATTGGTGGATTTGATGTAATCTCGGACACCCTCGGACTTTCTCACCCATTTTCACCTTGTTAACAACATGGCAGTTATGAGAGACTTCATTTTAGTCTTCTTTTTTTTTTAATTCGTTTGTGTTTTTTTTTTAATTGTTTGTTTATTTCTTGGAAAAGGGAGGTCGCACACAAAAACATTCACATAAATTTAGTTTTGATTTACTCTATTTGAACTGAGCGGAGGGGGGAAGAAGGTACCGGTACCATATTTGGATATTGGAAATCTAACTTTATTTTCTTGAATTAGTACACCATATGTCCTAATTAAAGTTGTCATTAAATAATCCGGACCTGAGGAGTGCCGGATTTTTGAAAATGCCGGATTTTTTATGGTTATATATGCTGTATATATTTAACAGAAAATGACTACCGGTACCTGTACAGTCCTTTAAAGAAAGAAAATTAAAAACTAAATGAAAAGCAAATGAAATTTTAACACATTAACTACCGAATTGAAAAACACACTGTGGCCGAATTAAATTGTTTTCCCATTTTCATCCTGTAGGTGTCTGCACAAAGTAAGCTGTAGTTTTCGTAATTGTTTACATATTTTTATGAAATACACGTCATTTTAAAGATAAATGAATGTACTATTACAATAAACACCGGTTGTGACTCTAATAGAGGTTGTTGCTATTTAACGGCCCTCCGATGGACGAGAACTTGCAATATTTTCACAATTATAACTGCTTGCGCCCCATCTCTATCAAAATCACAATTTTAAAAATGTGCACACCGTTTTCACTCTTGTCCTCGTCGCTAGAACTATCAGTCAAGTGTTGAAACACATTTCTATCATATTCAGCCGTTAGACGAGATGTACACGCATTTTTGTAGCACTATCACTAGTTGCCACGGTAAACAGTTTTACACGATTTGGTAACTAACCCAAAACGGCTAAACATATGAACATAATATCAATTTTCCAGTGTTCTACAACAACCATGCTTTGGGAATTTGTTTTCCGGTGGCAACTTAAAATCTCGAACCAGATCAGAGAATGTTTCAGTACATTTTTCATTCGTTTTATTACTAAAATTAGATTGGCGCTCTGAGCGGCTTGCGATCCAAATGTGATTACTTTGTGAGCCGCTGACAGCGGCTTGCGGTAGTTAATGTGTTAATGTTCATCAACTAAATAAAACAGTTCTACATAATTTTAGTTCAACTGAATAAAATAGTTCTACAGAGTTTTAATTCAACTAAAGTCTGTCAGGATGGTCATCTTCATGACTGACAGTACATGTAACAGCATCCTCAGCAACAGGAACACCTTCAACGTGTGGAGAAAATGTTGATGGTGGTGACAGCACATCTGGTTGACTTGAAGTTGATGGCAGTTGATTATCAAATGTGGACACCGCTGCTGCTTTTTCCTGCTTCCCAGCTATTTTCTTGAACATATCGAGCAGTGTCTGTTGCTTCACATACTTGGGTCTTTCTCTAATAAGTTTATCTTTTTGCAAGTAAACATTCATGATTTCTTGTTCACTTACAAAACTTCGTTGCTCTAATCCAGCCAGCAGTTCAGTTGTCAAAGTAATTAACCTGTCAATAGAGATTGTTTCTCTCACATTTTCCTCACTGCTTTCATCTTTATCACTACTTTACAGGCATTTCTCCCCGGACTTTTAACCATATCTACAATTTCAGAATCAGTGTAATGATGAACTGTAGGAACATTATCATCAACATCCATCCATTCCGTTAAAACATCTTCATTTATTCTTGATGAAAGCTCATTGGCATCAGGATTAGTTACATCTTTAACATAAGCAAGAAGTTCCTGTATAAGCTGCTTTTCTTTCGAAACCCTAACCCCTGCAAAATTATTTTCAGTGTCTTCGTTAGAATGAGAAGTAAACATTAAACTTGGCCACAATTTATGCCATCCATTTTTCAGTGTTGATGTTTCCACAGACTTCCACGCATTGACAACACAGTACACGGCATCCTTAATGTTGAATTCTTTTATGAACTTCCGTTATTGGGTACCTGAATTAACTGAACTCACCAGACACCTCATTAACAGGGATCGATACTTACACTTCATAGAACGTATAATACCATTGTCTTGTGGTTGAATTAGTGATGTGCAGTTGGGTGGGAGGTAGACAACAAAAACATTATCTTTCACTAGAAGATCGGCTTTTGGATGTGCCGAACAATTGTCTAAAATAAGAAGTATCTTGCATTTAGGGTCTAGTCCAACCGAGTTACAGTGAGCCCTAGCTTCAGGAACAAAACATGTTAGAAACCAATCCAATGTAATATCAGTGGTAACCCACCCCTTCTTGTTGGCACGGTAATGGACAGGAAACCGTGTCATTCCCTTGAAGGCCCTCGGATGTAAACTTTTACCGATAACAAGCAACTTACATCTATGGGTACCCGCAGCATTGGAGCAGCACATTACCGTGACACGATCCTTCGAAGCTTTAAACCCCGATGGCGATTCTGCATCCTCAGTTGTCATAGTTTTTTTTTTTTTTTTTGGCGTACTTCTCCAAAACAAGGCAGTCTCGTCAGCATTGTACACTTGTTCAGGACTTAAATGTTCTTTACTAACTAACTTTGCAAATTCATCCACATACACACTAGCCGCATCTTTGTCTGCTGAACGTTTTTCACCACACACAGCACGAAACTGTAAGCCACGTCGCAACTAGAAACGATGCAGCCATCCTTCTGAATATTCACACTTGTGTTGCAATCCCAGCTCTTCATGAAACACTTTGGCTTGTTCCCTTAATAAATCACCAGAAATTTCCACACCTTCACTTAAACGAAGTTGTTATGAGAACTTGGTCCAATTCCGAACTTTTCCCCTCCGTCATTGACTTTCTTACAAACATTTGCTTTTTTGATCCACTGTCAGAAAAGAACTTTACAAGTTTTTCTATATGTTTTTTAATATCATACACTGTTGAAGAGCCAATGTCGTATGTTTCACAAATGGTTCGCACAGACACGCCGCTATCAAGTTTTTTTTAGCATTTCCACTTTATCTGCGATCGACAACGCACGATGTTTACGTTTTACACCACTTCTGTTATTTGCTGAATCCATAATAGGGCTATCCAGCAGCAAATAAATGATAAAATGAGAAGGAATGAGCAGGAATGCCTGTTAACACGTGCAAGCAAGACCTAACAGCTGCATCAAAACATAAACGGCTCCAGAAAACAGTGGCATGTCAACGCGGTAAATTTAAAAATGCACTCTGAAATCCATGCCGGAAATCTGAAGGTACCGGATATCGATGGCCGGATTTTTTAATGTCAACTGTATAACCCATCAAGGGTTGAATGAGATTCTTTACAACAACAACAAAACAATCACACACACAAAAAAGTCTCAAGAGGTGAACCATCAGTTAAAGGTCTCTATGTCTTCTTCATTTTTATTTCAGTCTCAAGCTCTCTTCTCAGTGTATTCTTCTTGTCTGCACCTACTTCTCTTGCACATGAGATTCCAGAAGAAGACTGCTATCAAAATGTTTCCCAAATACATGTTCTTACCCATTGATGACAAATAGCCCTTCTGTCACTCTCCAATTCTTATCGCACGGAAGGTCCTGGGTTCGAGTAAGCCACTCACGTCTGTTGTTTTTCTGTTGTCTAGTGTTCTACTTCTTTATTTCTTACGAGTGCCTGAAAACATACCTTTATGTTTGTATACTATTTATTTACTGTTTACAGGCCTCGGGTTTCCCTTCCTTATGTGTTATAAAGGTTCAAGATGTTCTTTGTGAAGAATTTTGCACTCTGTTATTTAATTTTTTGCTCTTCGCGTATTTTTGACAATTCCGGCCACAATTCTAGTCAGGGGAAATAAATAATAGAGGAAACCTAAGCCTTGTGAACAATAAATAAATAAGTAAATAAATAAATGAAGGTAATAAACAGGTACTCGTTGGACATAAAAATTACGGTATAAAGGACCCATGGACTGGACACACGTATTTCGGCCCTTATTTGGTCTATACTTGCTGATAGGAAAGTTATATTAGTGATTGCGTCTTTAAATTGTCTGTGTTGTCCACGGTCCTATAATAACGTAGTTGTGTGAGTGTCGCGAGAATGACCCCAGCCAATGATGCACTTTTTAAATGGAGTGCAAAATTGGCTGAACTGCCTTTCACGATGTACTGTCACAGCAAGGCGATGGCGCCATTTGGTTGGTCCTAGGTTCGATTGCCGGTAAGCCTATCACTTATATGTCCTTTTCTGTTGTTTAGTGTCATCCTTTATATCCAACGAGTACCCGTTTATTACTTTTATTTACTTATTCATTTACTAGTCAGAGGAAAGAAGATTTTCAAAATTAAAACTGAGATAAATATTATCCGAGGTAAAAAATGCTCCAAGATACACTGAACAACATTGCAATATTATCAACAGATTTTGATGTAGCAAAAACACTTAGCTTCAACAACATTTTGAAAGACTTTGCATATTAGATTATTTGCAGGCATCAAATTTACCTATAAATATAGAAGAGGTATTAAGAATAGACAGGCCTGGGGAAATGCATAATTCAGTCAAACAGTATTTAACACGAACAAAAGTTAATATATAGTAATTGGGAATGTGAAGGTCTGATGCTGTTCTTACAATACATATGACTTTTAACAGGTGAAAGTCAATTTCATATCTGTTAAAGTCAGTTATATAACTGGAACCACCAGACCTTTACACCCCTCCCCTGTAATATTATTCTTGTTTGGAGTTTCTGTTTGATTCCGTTCTGTTTTATCTCGTTTTTGTTTGTTTGGTGGGTGGGGGGGGGGGGGGGGGGGGAGGGGGGGGGGGTATTTAAACATACAATCATAATTGGTAATTGTGATTTGCCTTTTTTACAATGACTTGACAGGTGTGATGCCACTTTCCCATATCGGCAATTATTCATCTTATTTTCAGTTGAAAACAATATATATCCTAATTATAACCCATCAGAGGATAAACGGGATATTTTTCATCATTAAGTTAAAAAAAAAAAAAGACTGCAGAAGAGTCAGCAAGAAAAATATTGTTTTGTTTTAACACACTTCTTTGTCAAAATGTAAAACTAATAAATATAGATACTGCATTATTATTATTTTTTCAGATTTTTTTTTTTTTTAATTAATGAAGAAAAATATCCCGTTCAACCTCTGATGGGTTATAATTAGGATATATATTGTTTTCAATTCCAAATAATATGAACAACTGCCGATATGAAAAAGTGGCATCACATTTGTCAAATCATTGTAAATAGGGCAAATCACAATTGTGCTTATACGTTAAATAAATAAAAAAACAAACAAACAAAAAAAACAAACAAACAAAATCAAAATTATGTTAATTTTAGGGAAAACCTGGCTATAACGGAAACAAAGAAAAAAGGACAAGGAGTCATGGATCTCAATGGCAACACGCTGCTCTACAGTGGTGTACCCATATCCGAAAGAGCTAAAGGGGGTGTGGGTTGCATTGTGGCCCAAAATCAAAAAGATAGTATCAAGGGGTGGAACTTTGTCTCAGAGCGCATTATGGTTGTGAAACTAAAAGAAGGAGAAACCATAGTCAACCTGGTCATAGTGTATGGGCCAAATGAGGATGAGAGAGCAGAGGTCAAGGAGGAATTCTTCGAGCTGCTTCAAAGGACAGTGGATGACTGCCTAGATGAAGTTATCATGCTCGGAGATTTTAATGCCAGAGTTGGAAATGACCATGCTAGATGGGGTGGAGTTATCGCAATATATACCCCAATTATAACCAACTTTCAGGTTGAACAGGGTATTACAGCAACATAGTAGACGAAAACAACAACAACAACTGGTGGAAGAGATGAGGAAAGCAAAACTAGAAATCCTGTCTATAACGGAAACAAAGAAAAAAGGACAAGGAGTCATGGATCTCGATGGCAACACGCTGCTCTACATCTGAAAGAGCTAAAGGGGGCGTGGGTTGCATTGTGGCCAAAAATCAAAAAGATAGTATCAAGGGATGGAACTTCAGTGGATGACTGCCTAGATGAAGTTATCAAGCTCGGAGATTTTAATGCCAGAGTTAGAAATGACCATGCTAGATGGGGTGGAGTTATCGGAAGATATGGAGAAGATACTCTCAATGACAATGGAAAACGACTCCTTAGATTCTGCAGTGAGCAGAATCTGATCATTACAAACACAAAGTTCCCCAAGCGCATACATGCATACACTAGATGTGAACCAACAAAGAATGAGAAGTCAGTGATCGACTATGCCATTGTTCGGAGAAGCTCATTCAAATATGTCCGAGATGCAAGAGTCTGGAGGGGGCCAGAGATTGGAAGTGATCACTACCTGCTAACAATCAAAAGAACAACTGAAAGAGTTGCTCAGCCTAGGAACTGCCCAGCATCACGCAAGAAACCAAGTAAACGAGCGGGAGAAATGAGCATTAGGACCTACAAGCTGAGAGAGCCAGAAATTAAGACCAGATATCATGGGCTTATTGCTGCAGCGGTGAGCAACACAGAAGAACGACCTTATGACTTGGAAACCCTCTGGATTAAATTCAAGGATATCATAAAGACAGCTGCTGCAGAAGCATGCGGTGAAGTCCGACTTGGGAACAAGAGAAAGAGGACACCTTGGTGGACAGAGGAAGTCAAAGAGAAAATAAAGAGAAGAAAATGGCATGGAAACAATACTTAGGAGCTAGAAACACAACAGGAAAAAATATAGAGAATATGTGACACTCAGAACAGAAGCAAAGAACAAAGTGCTAGCAGCAAAACAGAAGTCCTGGGAAGAATTTGGAGAAAAGCTAGAAAAAGATGCACAAGAAAACCAGAAATTGTTCTATAAGACCCTAAAGAACATGAGGAAGGAAAAACAATGCCCCCTCAAATTTATAAAGGACAAGCAAGGCGAATTGCTTACTGCCCCGAAGGAAGTAATGGAAAGATGGAAAGAATATTTCTCAGAACTCCTGGATGGTGAGCATGGTGAAGCATCAGAAATGATAACCACTAGCACAGAAGAGAAAACCAATGATGGTGAAGATGACATAAAGATGGAAGAACTGAAGGCAGCACTGGAGAAAATCAAGATGGGCAAAGCAGCAGGGCATGATGGTATAACACCAGAAAAGGTTAAGTACATGGGAGCATCAGGCGACCTACTACTCTTAAGGGTTTTACAGGCAGCGTGGTACAACAAGACCATACCAAAGGATTGGGAGATTGCCATCAGAACACCAATTTTCAAAAAGGGTGACAATCGACAATGTGGAAACCATAGAGGCATATCCCTTCTCAGTGTCCCTGGTAAAATCTACTCTAGAATCCTAGAGCAGAGACTCCGGCGCCTTGCTGAGCCACAATTGGATGAGGTTTAGTGCGGATTCCAAGCAAACCGAAGTACTCAAGACCTAATCTTCACACTCAGACAGCTGAGTGAAAAGGCCCTTGAGTATAAGAGTGAGATCCATCTTTGATTCATAGATCTGGAAAAGGCGTTTGACAGGGTCCCCTGGAACAAACTTTGGGACTGTTTGGCAAGGAAGAATATTCCAGCACCTCTGATTCATGCTATACAGAGCTTCTACAAGTCTTGCAGAAATTATGTGAGGACAGCAAACCATAAGTTAGAAGAGTTCAGGACCACCACCGGTGTAAGACAAGGTGATATCCTATCACCTTACATTTTCATACTCCTCATGGGTGATGTCATCAAGGCATGTAAGGAGAGAACAAGAAAGTATTCAGTGGGGTACTGGAAGATGAGACAGGTCTATATTTCGGAGCTGGCATTTGCTGATGATGTTGCCATGATTGCTAAATCAGAGGCACATCTCCAATCCAACCTGCAAGTCTGGAAGGAAGAGCTGGAGAAGAGAGGGATGGTCATAAGCAGCTCTAAAACAAAATCCATGGTGATATCACGAGAAGAAAGAAGACATCAGATTAAGCTGGGAGAACAGGTCCTGGATCATGTCGACCTTTTTAAATACCTCAGAGCTATTATAGACCGAAAGGGAGGCATCAAAGAAGAGTTGGCCACTCGAAAAGCAGCAGCTGGGAGACTTTTTCAGGCCATAAATCGAGGATTCCTCAGCAAGAGAGAGGTTGGTAAGAAAACGATGATGGCTGTATACCTCTCCACCTATGTCCCAGTCTTGACATGTGGATGCGAGTCATGGGCAATGACTACAACCCACAAAAGCCAGATCCAAACCTCAGAAATGAGGTATCTGAGGAAAGTGGTTGAAGTAACAAGAAGAGACACGGTACGCAACCAGACGATACGTCAAGGCCTTAAATCCTACCCCCTGCAGACGCAAGTAGAACAGTCCCAATTAAGATGGTTTGGCCATGTCTGCAGAATGGGAGAAGATCGGCTACCACGACAAGCATGGGAAACAAAGAGCCAAGGACCCAGACCCCCAGCCAGGACGACCCAGAGTCCGCTGGGAGGACAACATTAGACAATCTTTGAAGGACCGAGGACTAGAATGGAACCAGGCCAGGAGGAAGACAGCCGATAGGATAGCCTGGCGCTCTCTCTTCCAAACCTCTACACCTCACGGTAGAAGGGGAACGACTAAGTAAGTAAGTATAATAGCATATATTCGTGATACCTAATCTATAAAAAAATAAATAAATAAAAGTCCAGGTGCCCCAATAAAGTGGTTCAAGTCGGGCCCCGCAACCGCTAAGGCAGGCCTTGCCTGCTTACGTAGAAAAGTGATCGCATACTCGTGTCGGCATGGCAATGATTTTTACTTATGTGAGGTGGGGAAGACGCGGGGGAAAACCGTTAAACGCCAATGTTATCATTCTCCTTCTTCTTAAAAAAAACAAAAAAAAAAATTATTTTTTAGAAAAAAGCTTGTAACTGAGTTACGGTTAGCGTTAGAGGCTATATTAAAAAAAAAATCTGTGCAAGCGACACGACCGACGTATCGGTGGCGATTTGTTCAATATGGAGGCGTGTGTCTACTAAGCTGGTTATGCCCAGTTTGGTTGCACTTAATAAAGGTGTTAGATTAATAATCATTTAAACGAATCTCATAAGCTATAGCCTAGACCCTACATTACTCATTAAAATCACGGAGCGGGAAAAGAAGCAGAGCAGACTGGAAGGAAGGATTTCTGTTCAAGTTACTTAAGAAAAATTTGCCAGTGTGCACAGATTAGAGAGGAAATAGTGTTATTTGAGAGGTTAATAGAAGCCATAGATGAACAGTAACAAAGGATAGGCCTAACTATAGGCCTACTATAGGGCCTATAGGTTACACGGATGCGGCCACAGGAGAAGATGTGTATTCCAACATGGAAAATGAGCAGAATATATAGTATCGCAACATAAATGTCTATTTTCATATCGGAGATGATGTTAGGTTTAGGATTCCGAACCCCTTATTACTGCATCTCTGAATTAATTTTTGTGGCCGCATGGAACTCATGGCGCACCATTCTTCATTTAAACCAGGGCATGGATATAACGGGATTTGTATCTGGCTAAATACATATTTATATACCAGAGGATGTTCAGTTTTAATAGTTTGCGTATCTTTACAAAAAAGGGTTTCTTCGTTGTACACTCTCAGACGTCTGCTTGAATTTCTTCACAGAAAGTAGTAGTCAGTTTGAGGCTATTTGAATCTCTGTAGAGCTTTTCCATGAATGGTACTGGTGTCGGTCATATGCACTTTTGCTGTTCCTCATATGTTGGGCAACTTTCAAGCAGATGTTCAGCAGTCATTTTATCAGTGCCACAATTACACTGATTGGTAGTATAAGCCAATGTCAGCAGGTTGTATTCCTTACCGATGCAATGTCAGTTCTGCAAGCCCTCAACAGTGATAAACTGCCAGAATTAAACAAAGTCCTATGCGAAGTAAATATCAAAAGAAGGGTAGTGCTACAGTGGATACCATCACACTGTGGCATACCAGGAAATGAGAGAGCAGATACGTTAGCAAAAGAGGGAGCAACACAGGAACAAAAAGAACAAACAATCACATTCCAGGAAAAGAAGACCCTTATCTAGGCCATCAGGAAAATTGACCAACAAAGAGACAACTATCACTATCTTGATCGAGCAAAACAGGTGATCCTGTTCCGTATTAGAACAGGATATAACAGACTGAACAGTCTTTTATACAGACTGATGGTATCTCAATCTGTTGTGGCCAGTGCGGAGTCTAAAGATTACCACTTGTTCTCTTCTGTTGAGCTGATAGTATGCATCATTTTGTGTGTGACCTGGATGCTCTACATCCCATTTGTTTCTGTAGGCCCTATCTGATTCTGATAAAAAACTGCCTCCTTGAAAGTTATGCTTGCAGCAGGCTAAGATAGATTTCCACCTTCCTTTGCAAATCTGTCAGCCTCTTCATTGCCAGTGATATTACAATGAGATGGGATCCATTGAATCACAACACTTTTGAATCGTTGACATAATTTGTGGAGTACTATTGTGAGGTCATCCAGGTCTGTATTATTTTGGCTTTTCAACATTGCAATTACTGACTGTGCATCGGTAAAGAAAGCAGCTTGTATCTCTGTGCTTTCCTCTGTCATTATAACCTCTGCTGCCGTTTTCAATGCCTCTGCTCTGAAGTTACTTGAGAATTGTCCTGTTGCCACTGACAGCTTTTCTTTTGTGCACCAGTGCTTACAGTCAGAAATATACCTGCACCTCTATTTTCTAAGTATTTTGAGTGGGTAAGCCCTAGGTCTAGGGTGCTTTCAGCTGCTCAGGTAATAGAAATTATATGGTTTCAAACAACAATGAACAGAAATTTGATGAAATATTTCCTGAAAGAGACTTAGAATCTAGTAGATCTGATAATGGTAAAGAGCAGTTCTTAAGTGATGTTGTGGCTGGTGCCAGGGGGCGGGGTCCTCTATCAGATATAAGTAGATCAATATACATGCTGGACTGACTGGCATAGCAAGGCGGAATAATGGTGCTAGATTATAAGTACACCTATAAGGACAATGTCCTGATATTTTATAGGTAAATGTACATTGGTTTTCGTGTAAATCGTTTCTGTGACATTTGAGTTTTTATACACTTTTGGTCAGGAACACAGGGGGGAATCAGGGCTTGTAGTGTTAAGACAATGCTTTATCTGGATGACTGAACAAAGAATATGAAAAGAAATATTTATATTTTCAGGTTTTCTTAGATGTCTGTGATACTATGATTCAGTGGTCATAGGGCTAGAAATTTTACTATAAGTCAGCAAACAGTTCCTTGTGTAGGGAATTTTCACAACATTTTGTTGCAGACTGTTCCTTGCTAATGAATGTAATTTACATCTTACAAATGCTTTTTAAGACCATTGCATTGTTTGTCCACAGAAGCCAGTACAGCAAATGTTGATATTAACTCGCCTGTGATACAGGCCTTCCAGCGTTATCAGGTAGAACTGGACAACAGAAATGACTGCTTTGAGAGAATAGTTAAACTGAGCAGAGACATCACCATTGAAAGCAAGAGACTTATATTTCTCTTACATCGAGTGACAGGGTAACTTGACAGGATGTTTTGTTTGCAGCCTTTTTCTATTTATAAATAATGTGTAATGGGACAGTTTACTTTAACCTCTGTTATTGTGTCATTCATGGTACAGTTTTGTGTGTTTTTAAATGATCACTTTTTATAATTTACAGTACATACATGCCACACCTCAGACATGAAAAACCTGTACAACAAATCCAAAAACCCTGTACAGAGACCCGCAAAACCTGTACAGACTGAAAAACGTAACAATAGAGTTAATTAATGTACAAATATATTCAATTAGATGGTTCTGCACCATCATAGTGACATGCGCCCTTTGCCTTTTTAAGCATGTCTTCACTTGCTTTAAAACCTAAACAACAAGAGTTAGAATTTATTTTGTACCGGTATTGTAGAAAAGCTGTGACTGTATCATCATTTAGTCTATTTCTGCAAAAAAAATTAATACAATTTATGGTGGAAATGAAGAACAGTTTGGTGTGTGTTCTATAGTGCCTTATAAAAGTATAGATCTAAAGAGACCAGTAATAAGCGTTATGGGTTAGGTTTAGGAATCTTAAATCAAATATATATATATATATATATATATATTTTTTTTTTTTAAAGCTAGCAATGAAAATATAAACTGGCGCAATATTATATATTCTCTACCGAACTTCAAAAATTGGAATAGCCGTTATACCCATACGAATTTTAGTGTCAATCAAACATTGATAGTAATTAATTATTTAATAAATATAAATCATTGGATGACCGTAATGATGATCACCCAAGGCAAAATCACATTGTTTTTTAAAGAAACGAAATTAAAACTAAGAAGAGAAGTAACTCCAAATAAACTTTTCTCTGACCTGGTTAAGATGCAAATTTGCCTTGCTTTTGTGGGTTTTTTTTTTTTTCAGTTTCATAATTTGGTCATATCGGAATGACGGTCGCCGAATGCTCCGCATGTATTTTCGTACCATTTAGATTTCGGGTTAACCCTAACCCCAACTGTAACCCTAATCCTAACTCTAAATGGTACGAAAATACATGCAGAGCATTCGGCGACCGTCATTCCGATATTAGGCCTACCCATAATTTGTTTTGTATTATTATTCAAATTTACATTTCTTACGCACTTTCTACCGTAAACCTAACCTCAACCTTAACTCTAAATGGTACGAAAATACAAATATTAAACATACTCGACGGCAATAAAGGTAAAGATTACCAGAATCTCAGTAAAAAGAGTTGTCAGAATCATTCAAGTTGAATAAATTCAACTCAAACAAGAATTTTCGTGCTCTTTTTTTCCACAAAATGTTTATGATTCGGCGGTATGGCAGCGTCCATGTTTGTAACTTTCGCTTTTGTAAAATCACTATTATCAGTTCTACCGTATTCGCTAGCAGTAAAATATTTTGTTCGTTTCAAGCTTAGTGGCCAGATTTTTCAATGCTGAATCCGATTATGCCCAGCAATTGCCGATACGATTGTAAACAGAAGAGTTCTGGTGCTTTTTAAAATAGGACGTACGTTTTATAGGTGTATGGGAACGAGGTATCGCACTACTTCCGTGACGTACTCGGTACGGCACAGCGACAAAAATTGTCAAGATTTATGCCGTACGGCGTACGTCATAATGGTGCTGAAAGGGTTAATAATTAGGCGAAAAAACCCGTACAGACCCGTGTACGGCCCGTACACATCTGAAAACGCAAACACCCTGTACAGATTATGGGTAAACCTTTAAGTGTGGCATGTATGACAGTATGAGCTGTCATTGCAGATTTCCCATGTTTATGTCATCATCTTCATCACCCTTCAGCTCCCCAAGGAGCATAGGCCTTCAACAAACTTATGCCAAGTCCTCCTGTCC
Organism: Oreohelix idahoensis; assembly: GCA_024509875.1. Taxonomy (NCBI): domain Eukaryota; kingdom Metazoa; phylum Mollusca; class Gastropoda; order Stylommatophora; family Oreohelicidae; genus Oreohelix; species Oreohelix idahoensis. The sequence goes on along the minus strand of JAMPIV010010843.1, from coordinate 205,609 downwards.
CATGCCACCAGCTCAAGGGCTTTCATCATCTTCCTCATCCCTTTCATTTCTGTTGGCAGTTCTCTTCACCACATGTTCTTTGGTCTCTCCACTGCATTTAGATAGTAACTGAAATGTTATCTCTACTTTCAAAATAAGTAGTATTGCTGGTTATGAAAGTGCCTAAGGCAGCACCACCCAGAAAGAATTTTTTTTAACGAGGGGCGTTCAGAAAGTAATGCACCACATCGTTTTTTCTCAGGAGCTGTTTATTCAAAAAGCATGAAATTTATACACAATATACATGGATATGTCATGTAAACATCGGTATTATTCAACATAATCCCCATCAACTTGTACGGCTTTATGCCAGCGTGAAACAAGTGCATGTATTCCTAGCCCGTACCAGATTTTGTCTTGATCATGTAGCCATTTCTTTGCTGCATGAATCACTCCTTCATCATCTTCAAACCTTGTCCCACGGAGTGCATCTTTAAGTGGACCAAATAGATGAAAATCAGAGGGTGCCAAATCGAGACTATAGGGTGGATGGAGTAGTACTTCTTCTTCCATCCTTAGCCATCGACCGTCAAAGCAGACAATGGCCAATCACGCCTAGTGGCGTCTTAAGGGCAACAACAAATTGATTTTATTTGCCGTTGTTTCCCATCATGCCTAGTGGCATCTTTAGGGCAACCACAAATTAATCTTTATTTGTTGTTGTTTCCGTAATCAAAGTGACTGGCAAACAGGTAATCAGCCCATTGTGCATGGGGTAGTACAGTCCAACCCAATTTGGTGATTGCTTCCCGTGTTGCCAGACTTGTGTGAGGGCGCGCATTGTCGTGAAGGAGAAGCAGGTCTGCTGGATTCTTGTGCGGCCGAACTCTGCGAAAACGTTGATTGAGTTTTTTCAACGTCTTAATGTAAGCTTGCGAATTGATTGTCTCTCCTCTTGGCATAACGTCCACAAGAATCACACCTTCAATGTCCCAAAAGACAGTGATCATGACCTTTCCACCTGAAGGAATTGTCTTGAATTTCTTTCTTCTTGGTGATTGCGGATGATGCCACTCCATTGACTGTCTTTTTGTCTCAGGTTCAAAATGATGTGCCCAGGTTTCGTCACCTGCAACGATCTTAGCCAAAAAGTTCTCTCCATCAGCATTGAAACGCTCCAACAATTCAGAAGAAATTGCTTTCCTTTGCAATCGGTGGTCATTTGTGAGACTTCGAGGAACCCATCTTGCACAAACCTTAGAAAATCCAAGTTTTTATAACTGCATTTGCACTACCAATGCTGACTGACAGCTGTAAGGCCAATTGTTGAGTAGTGATTCGCCTATCAGTAAGAATAATGCCCTCAGCGCATTTCTGCGTTGGTGGCTGTGGCAGGACGTCCACAGCGCGGCCGATCAAGCAGATCCGTATCTCCACTTCCTGATACTTTGATTCTCTGAACTTAGTGACTGACTGTACTCCTGTCGACTGCAAAACTTCCATACACATCACATAGACGCTTGTGAATATTCACAACAGTTTCCTTATCTGCAACGAGAAATTCTATCACAATTCGCTGTTTATAACGCAAGTTGCTAAACGCTCCATTTCAACGGTTTAGGGCAGCCGTATTATTTGGCCGGTTGCGGTGCAATTTGGTGCACATAATTGGCACATGCCATATTTGAAGTGTGCAAAATGTCATGCTTCTATCTTCATTATTAGCTGAGAAAAACGATGTGGTGCATTACTTTCTGAACTCCCCTCGTAAATAATCATGTGGTGTTTGACAGAGCTACATTTACATTGTCTTGTTTGGTGAAAGTAAAATTTACTTTTTGTCTTACCAGGATTTAGGTTTCTCTTATAATTGTAGCCAGGCTGCATTAGCATTACTACATGATCATCCCTTCTGATTTTCGGGATGTTTGGCTCAGACACACTCTTTTTCTGTATTTATTGCAGCCTGAAAATGTTGTCCCCCAGTAACTTACATCAGGTCTGTCACTGTTATCTGCAGTGACATTTGACTCGATTTCAGACTCCTATTAATAATTTGACTCATGTTCATGTAACATAATAAATACAATATGATTTAGTTTCTTCATCCAGAAATTTCTTCAAATAACTTGGATCAACTATTCTCCTGGAGGACTGCAGTATGATTCTTGTTATCATTTAAGTTTTTTTTAAGCAGTTCTTCCTTTTTGCTTTGTGTGCCTGCAACATTGACTTGTTGTATGTTCATGTTCCAGGTTGTAGACTTTTTACAAGCAGCCTAGGGTGTCACTCCCTTGCTTACAGAGGCGACTTCTGAGCTTCCTTGGTGTTAAGGTAGTTTTCCTTCGCATTATCTATGTTCCAGATCTAGCTAGGATGTTCTTTGTGGCTGTTCTTACATTAAACAGTGAAAATCATGATGTTGGGCTGCTGAGGTGCAGCTACTCAATCCCTGGCAATCAACTTGAAAATCTTAAGATTGCATGTTTCTAGGATGGGGGTGCTTCTGTGTCTTTATAGTGTAATTCTGGAATTTACAAACAAACCTTATGGTTTCCTTTGCTTCAGAATTACTAGTGCTGTTAAAATCTTTGCCTTCACATTTCTGGTTCCAGTACAACACAGCATACATGGGTTTTTAACTATTAGTGGCCAAGAGTAAAACACTGAGAAAGCATTTTAAAAGAATATTTTTAATGTTGTGTCCTTTATTTTTTAAGGTCGGACGATAAAAATACCATCTTAACAGAGGCTGCTGCACGACTCATAGAACTGCGCACTGATAAGTTCCTTCCCCTTGCCAAAGAGTTGAATGGCCAAGATCCGTATCAGTTTCTGAGAGCATTTTCACCAGGTTCAGTTTTGAGATCTTCCATTTATGAATATGTAATGTGTTAGTTGAAATAGCATTAACATAATAGGACTTTAGTCCCAGTCAGTGTTGAATTTCTTGGTAAATACATGCAGCTGTTTACTGTATTACATTAATTAATACACAAGTGAAATGTGTTTCATCTAAGCTTCAGATGTTGGCTATTTTATACATTGAAAATGTTAATGTTTCTTCTCTGTATCATAATATACAGGGAAATATGTAAATTTTAGAATTATGCTTATCTGTCAGGTTTTTGTAGCACATGTCCTCAGCCCGATATCTGAAATTCGAGAAGCTTTAATACGAGTACTAGAATGGGACCTCAAGACGCAGCAATAGAGACCGCAGTCAGCGACTCATAGCTTGACTGCCTGCGTCAGGACCAGCGAACCAGAGCTGGTCAAGACCGCACTCCACCTCCACGTGGTGGTCCTGGAAACAGTCTGCAGCTGTGCAGGCTGGCTGAGCGAGTGTGGATTGAAATGGGAAGGCAAACCCGGTCCTAAAAAATGCCGTGCAGAAGTCGGATGTGTCGACCGAAAGGTGCAGATATCGCAGCTACGTTGTAAACAGACACAACGCAACCACCGTCCTTTTCAGGGCGAACGAAGAAGAAGAAGAATGTTTCTTCATGGAATGTCACTTATGCACACAACATGACTGACGAGTAGGATGTATGTGGGTGGATGTAGAAGGTTAGACAACACTTATACACGTCTCGTCCTAGCTCACTGTCCAATGAGTAACGCACTAACTCCAACAACCATATCAATCTCCAACAATATATTATATTAACAATAAGTCACAATGGGCGCAGGGCCATTACAAATATTGGAGACATCACAAATCCAGAGTATCCTGCAAACACTCTGCTTCTCGGAATCACTACAATCACAAAATAAACTACTGCAACATCCACCCTTCTCAACTCTCTACGCTCTTCGCTGTCTACTCTCTACTGACCCAACACACTACTGACTCAACACATCTCTCTCTGACTGACCCCTTTCATTCATATTCACCAAACACGTGAAAACCATCCACGCTCCACTGAGCTTCATTCATGCATAACTATAGCTAACAGCTTGTCTTAACCTCTGCTCACAACATTGCTTGTAACTAAAATATTACAAGGCAAGCATTCCCAACTCACAACAACTCAAATGACTAATAAACTCCCGCTGGAGCATGGGAACATTCATACATGCAAAATACCCTCAAAACACTCCGTGACAATGACCCAGGCAAGAGTGAGCCATCAGTTGCATAGAGAAGAACATAATTCTATTATAGATTGACCACTGTAATACCACTAACCGAGACGATATTATATGTGTGTATATATACATGCATACCTCGGAGATATTGCGTGTTCAGTTCCAGACCACCACAATAAATCGAATATCGGAATAAAGCAAGTCATGCCCATTTTTTTGGTGTGGCTTCCCAGTGCTTATCTTCTTCTTCGTTCGTCCTGAAAAGGACGTTGGTTGCATTGTATCAGTTTACAACGAAGCTGTGATATTTGCACCTTTCGGCCGACACATCAGAATTCAGCACAGCATTTTTGGGACCGGCTTCGATCCCTACTCTCTCAGCCAGATGGCACTGATGCAGCCTGTTTCCAGGACCACCACGTGGAGGTGGAGCAGGGTCTTGGTCAGCTCTGGTTCGCCAACACTGATGCAAGCAGTCAAGCTATGGGTCGCTGACTGCATTCATCACTTTCGCTGCGTCTTCGGTCCCAGTGCATATAAAAGCCTAAAATCATGTTTACACTATGTCTGTTAAGTGAGCAATAGCAGGTCTAAAAAAAAATAATGTACTGTAAAATTAAAAATACTATTTTGCTAAAAAAAAAAATGTTAATCTTCATCATCTGAGCCTTCATCTAGATCTAATTGTAATCTTCTTGCTGGTGGAGAGCCAAAATCTATCAGAAGAAGAAGGCATGTTCTAATAAATAAACATGAATAATGTGAAAAGCGAGGTTTGCCTGTATATATTGTTATTATTGAACAGAATTTACATTATTGCACTCTTGGCAAACCCATAGGTGCTCAGTCTCCCTCAGTTTATGTTGAAGAGTGTGAATGCTAACTGTTCCTGTAGCTCGCTGGTTGCATACACGACGGATGCATCCTCTCTGCTAGCCTTATGTTTGATGCCAAATTCCAATAGTCTTGCAGTGTCATTCTTGCAGTGTCAGTAATTGTTCTGAGTATCTCTTCCTTATCCGTAGCCAGTGTCCCCACTGTGAGTGCTCTTGATGCTAGTCTGTCAGCTCTCTCATTACCCCGTACCCCTGCATGACCAGGACAGTAGATCTACACCAGCTCCTGCAGATTCGAAGCTTCTATGAATGTTTTCCATTCATGCTGTAGCCAACCATTTTGAACCTTTCGAAGTCTGACACAATGACTGCATTTCTTAATGAAATATATATATATTTATATATGCATTTAGTAATCCATGTCGCCACATTATGACAAGTGAACTGGTGAAATTTTAAAATATTGATTAAATATTGAGTTTAGTCCCATTTATGACTCTCCTTAAGTTGAAAAATGTTCGTGTTTAAAAACATTATGTTTTACTATTAGACTATTGTTATTATTATACAGAATTGACATCATTGCACTACGGGCAAACCCATAGGTGCTCAGTCTCCGTCAGTATATGTTGAAGAGTGTGAATGCTAACTGTTCCTGTAGCTCGCTGGTTGTAAACACGATGGATGCATCCTCTCATACTTCCATCTCTACTAGCCTTACGTTTGATGCCAAAGTCCAACAGTCTTAACCTTGATGATCATTAATTGTTCTCAGTATATCTCCCATATCCATATCTAGTGTCCCCACTATGGTTGCTTTTGATGCTAGTCTGTCAGCTCTTTCATTACCACATACCCCAGCATGACCAGGACAGTATATCCACACCAGCTCTTGTAGACTGGAAGCTTCTATGAATGTTTTCCATTCATGCCACAACCAACCACTTTGAACCTTCCGAAGCATGGGCTGAGAGTCTGACACAATGATAGCCTTTGTTAATGAAGTTTCAGTTATCCACCTTAAGGCTGCAGTAACAGCCTCGACCTCCATTGTCATGCTGGAAGTTATCATCTTGTAAGCCCCGCTATGTTTGGCGAAGATTCTGCCCTGCACCCGAGCAGAGAAGCCCCAACCGGATTTCTCACCACGGATCACAGACCCATCTGTATACACAACAGCATCATCATCCCCGGAATGATCATGTATCAATTGATTAATTTCCAATTCTGCTTTTCCATTCCCCCAATTTCTACTCTCTGCCAAGGCTGATGATGACATGTTGGAAGTTAATCCAGTTCTCATCTGACATACTCCACTCTTCCCCCTTGAATATATTGTCGACTGTGGCCACCTGTTTGATTGTTGTCTCTGCCTGTGCCTTCCATGACATTCCTCTCTTTATTCTTGCTTCCTAAATAATATACAATCAATTATTTTTAATATAAACAAAAATTTTAGAAATATTAATGTGTTTGCTTACAACAGGGTGTTGCCACAGACCATGCTAGGAAGTTGTCGTAATATACAGTGCATGTACTACTGTACACTTGTCTTCTCCACATGGACATAAATCTGCCTGTTTGACCTTTAATTTATTGAACAGAAAATATTTGCATTGACCTGTTCTCAGTTTGAAAATTATCACTTGATCTCTTCATGGCAAGGAGTATTATGCTTGTGTTATATATGAATCTTGGTGTTCTCTGTTTCATTTTTCTACGAAGCTGTTTGTTTTTGCCCTGTCCTAAAGTTCAAATGTGGACTTCCTCCTATGATTGGTAAAAGCTTCAGGAAGTGTGGTATCAGTGGCCATGCCATTTCAAATAGGACTTCTGCTTCCTTAGGCATATTGTAAAAGGTGACTAATGTGAGGCTCTATATGGGGCAGGCAGCCTCATCATTCAACAAAATAGCTGCAGAAACCACCGCTGCAAGAGTTTGTGTAGGCCTCCTCAAGGTGGCGTCTGCTGTAGTTGTACCATGCTTTATAAGAAGTGAAAAAAAGATTATGATAACATCAGATAGTCAATTAAGATTAATTTTTATAATGCAACAAAAAGATACCATGTGCCAACAGATGTCAAAGTCACCAAATATTAACCTTATCCCAGCTTTTTCTGTTAGTGCGTAAAGCCAAGGGATGCAACTTTGGTTGAAAGTTAGACAATAATTGTATTGTTTCCCTTATATGTACTCTCCCCAAAAATAGTAACACTTACCAAAGAAAAATGCACAAATGACAGTGTGCACAAAAATATTTATAGAATGTGTGATCCCGTATACACAGGGATCCTCGCTGCTGCTACGTAGTTCGTGTACTGTGGTGATGCACAGTGTTTTTTTAAAAATACTTTTGAATAAGTAAAATTAGCCTTTAGTGCAGGATAAATGCACTAAAAAGAGCTAATAAGCCAAGAAATATAATCATAAAGATAAGAATGCAGTTGTCCTGTTATTAGATATGTGATGCAATGAGGAGCACTTTGAAACATCGTAACGTGGCATAAAAGGAGTAGTTGTGAAAGACGGAGGAAAGATAATGAACAGCACAACATGTTAACATGGAGAGAACTCAACAACAGAAATGATGGGAGTATTAAGTATCCTGATCATTTGCCAGATATGAACTTGATAATATTGATCATGTAACATACTCTTCTAGAGCCACCACTGCAGCGGGCCGCTTTGCAGGAAGCCTGTACAAAGCATTCACTTTCTCATGCAGCGGTGGTCTCTGTAGCTAATTATTTTACATGATGAGGTTGAGTAGCACCATCACCAGTGTTTTAATAAGATATTGTTAATGCTGCTATTTTCACTGCAGGTCTCCAAGAATACATTGAAGCTGTCACCTTCTACCACTACCTGACTAACAATAAACTTGTCAGTTGGGATAGTATACAAGCAGAGCTGACATTTGCCCTACAAAGCACTGACAGTCAGTCTGCTACAACTAGAAACTTCCCTGCTGGAAAGGCCAAACCCAGGACAGACATATCTGTGGAAAACAATGAGGGTTCTCTCGCCATCAGTAACCCTGAGAGTGACTGTGGACAAGATGCCCAGATTGTATCTGAAGAATCTGCAGATCTGCCAGCCAGTATCCCCACAACACTAGATTGTGTAAACATGCAGACTGTGTCTGTACCTGTTCCTCCAACAGAATATATGCTAGGTGTAGCAGATTTCACAGGAGAACTTATGAAAATGGCCATCAACTGTGTGGGATCAGGAGACCTTAACACACCAACTGTAGTAAGAGAAATCATTGTCACCTGTTTTAGTTGTTTAGTCATAATTGTACTGTATTGTTGGGTTTGTTTTCAGTGTAGCCCATCTTTAAAATGTTATGATAGTAACATCATAAGCTAAGATTTTCTTTTAAACAACAATTTTATGATAGTTATATGTGGCTGTCCTATTATTTATCTACAGCAAGAATCTGATATGTGTTTGTGTAAGGTTGAATATGAGCGTTAGTTTAGCAGGATGGTTAAAGCACTTGCTTCTCATGGCAAGGTTACAGGGTTTAGGGTTCAACACCTGGTAGTGTCACAATGCAGGCAACTCAGTTGTAAATGATTACCTGACTATACTCTTGAGTTAGGTAAGGCAGAGGCAGCAAGGAAGGGAACTGGTATGGTGAAGTCTCTAACACTTCAGTCCTCAATGACAGTATCTGGTGAAGTCTCTAACACTTTATTCCTCAGTGACAGTATCTGGTGAAGTCTCTAACACTTCAGTCCTCAGTGACAGTATCTGGTGAAGTCTCTAACACTTCAGTCCTCAGTGACAGTATCTGGTGAAGTCTCTAACACTTCAGTCCTCAGTGACAGTATCTGGTGAAGTCTCTAACACTTCAGTCCTCAGTGACAGTATCTGGTGAAGTCTCTAACACTTCAGTCCTCAGTGACAGTATCTGGTGAAGTCTCTAACACTTCAGTCCTCAGTGACAGTATCTGGTGAAGTCTCTAACACTTCAGTGACCTCTGGTGAGTGACACTTCAGTATCTGGTGAAGTCTTTAACACTTCAGTCCTCAATGACAGTATCTGGTGAAGTCTCTAACACTTCAGTCCTCAATGACAGTATCTGGTGGTCTCTAACACTTCAGTCCTCAGTGACATTATCTGGTGAAGTCTCTAACACTTCATTCCTCAATGACAGTATCTGGTGAAGTCTCTAACACTTCAGTCCTCAATGACAGTATCTGGTGAAGTCTCTAACACTTCAGTCCTCAATGACAGTATCTGGTGAAGTCTCTAACACTTCAGTCCTCAATGACAGTATCTCGTGAAGTCTCTGACACTTCAGTCCTCAACATAGTATTGGCTATGGGACTACTTTTTTTTTTTTTTTTTTTTTAGGTAAAGCTATTACCACTAAACAAGTTATAACAGTACTCACAGGTAGCTGAATTGTAACAAACATAAACTACACTTTATTTTACAATATTGTTACAGGTTTAGAACATTGCTCGTAGATTTTTTCTTGGTGAAAATTTATCCTGTCAAATAATTGGTTGACTCACCAGTGTAGTCAGTTTCTGCCATGTTGACACATATTTTAATATCTCAGGTTGCAGAGATGATGCGTGCCATTCATGATGCCTGTGCATTATTTGGGGATATACCTAGACACCTTCGTCAGAAGATAAGAGTACTGCGCCAGAGTTTGCAGAAAGTAGAAACGGCATGTTATGCAATGAAGGTGAGAGGATCAGAGATGCCTACGCACATGCTGGTCGATGTTTTCACCACTGCATCATCGGGGACCAATGACATATACAGTATGGATGAACCTGAGGAATTTTATGATTGACTTCATTCAGTGTCTGTAATGTTTTCTGTAATTAGCATTTTATGTAAGTCTACCACACGCACAGAAAAAAAGGCACAGGAGCATATTCTTAAGTTTCTCTTTTATATGTGCTTTTGTCATATTTTGCTGTGAAATAAGGTGTTCAAATTAATAAGGGAGCGAGATCCCTGACATTAATTATAGACCATTGCTACCAGTTGCCGGCTCTGCTGTAATGTCATGAGACCATGTCAGTTATCACATCATAAATTACAGATTCATTTTAAAGATTGCAGTAATTGTGGAAAGACTGTGGTGCATTGTGTGATCTAATTTTTGCATATAAAGGATATTTCATAAGTTTAAATTCACCATCAGCTGTGGAGGTGTGTGGATCAAATGTCAAGTCAAGAAAACAGGTTTGACTTAGGTGCCAGAGTGCAGCCGCAACTGATAAACATGCCTGGTGTTTTGAAAGCAAAATAAGGAATGACAATTGCCTTGGACATACTGATATTCCACATGAGCCAAGAGAAGGTAGAGAACACAATCATACAGACGAATGTGTGACTGTGCAATACTCCCATGCTTCATCTGCAACATTGCTTCAGACAATATAGTCTAACATAATGCAATAGAAAGTTAGTTTAAAAACGCACAAACACATGCAGAAATTATTTCTCACAAATTGTTACAAAACTAAAAGTTAGGTTCACCATAAGTTAACACTGGGGTCGTGAGCTTTCAATCAAGTAACTCGGGGTTAGGCAAAACAGGCAACACTGGTGTGTAGGAAGCATTAGGTGCAGGTCACTGGACTCTGCAGATGTGCAGGGGAAAGTTCACTCAGTACCACCATCGAGTGAAACATAGTGGCAGTTGTATACGATTGGTTCTCACACTTTTAGAGAGCACTTTAAAATAACACCCCAAAAACAAAGTAATGTAATTTTGAGTGACACATTATATTTATAGGAAAGGGAATGTAGATGTAACTATAAACAGTGGACATCTATCCTCGACAACACCTGCACTAGGACGTGAGAACGACAAAAATACTTGCTGGAATCGGCATTTTACACTATTATCGGGTTTACAGAAATCAGGGACTCCTGACACTTTCCCACCTCAGCAGAGAAAAACAGGTGCAAAATGAGGGGGTAAAAATACTGGTGTTAGCATGGTTAAGAGGGAGAGTGATCGAGTTAGAGTTAGAGAGCTTAGAAATAATACAACTAAAAATGTAGGAAGTTTGTTGTAGGCTTGTGCGCTGGATTAGCCAGCTGAGTGACAAATGATAAAGTATAAAAAATGTGTAGATTTGAATAGATAGTTTTGTAGAGATTAGCTGATAAAATAATAAAGTTAAGAAGAGCATTTCTAGATAATCTTAGCTAGTGTTAGAATAACTTGTATTTTAAGTACAGAATACTGGAGAGAGTTTTGTAGTGCTCTGATATACTTTGTGGTTTGCTTTAGTAGGGTGGATTATTTGTTGAGTAATAGAGTTTTGGGCATCGCTCTGAATATTCCAAGTAACTTCGAGGATTGTAGTGAAAGTAAGAAAGAGAGATAGTGGTTCTCAAGCTGTTAACCAATGATCTTTACCGCTAAAGTGAATAGTGATTCACAAGTGGCTCTCGAGTGATTTTAAGGATAATATTATTCTGCATGTTTACGCTATAGAATATGTAATGAATATTTATAACTTCACACCGTTGGTGGAGCGGTTGTAGTGAAGTGAAAATGTGTGATCCTGCAGACTGGCAGGCATAAAATAGATAAATAGTGGCGACTTTATTACAGGTCTTTGATGCCACTTGTACGTAAACATATTGAGAACCACTGACTTGATTATTGATACTGTAAAACTTAATAAGAAATGTTCATTGAATATTAAGAAAGAGGACATTATCACTTTAAACGAGATTTGAGAATCAGAGTAACTTTTGAGTTGATTTAGCTTTGTAAAGAAGAGAACACTGGTTCTCAGGTTTTGGTTCTTTGTGGAGAACAGAGTGTATTAATTAAGAAGAATGAAAACAGATTCTCAACTTATTAGATGATGATGATAGGATTAGTAAGTGTAGTACAGTAGAAATAGAGATGAAAATTATAATTGTTATATAGGTGTACATTGCATGCTTCAATTATATACATTTGATTTTAATAAACATTTTATTATTTATTGGATTGTCGTCAGTAATTAAGCTAATTATTGTTAGTGGTTTAGAAAATGTGTGTCATTGAAACAGTTAGTTATTGTGAGTCAACAAACTAAGGTGAGCACTAACATTACATTATATGCAACATCACGTGCCAAGAAACTCCAACACGTAGCTGCATTCTTATCCGGAAGAACCTACCTGGGTTACACAAGGTTGCACACAATTTTATAGATTGGTGGAAATCAACATCTAGGTCGTATAGCCTTTCTGACCACTGAACAAGAACACTTACATGAACATAACGTGCCTGGTGTTAATACGGTGCAACCCAACCTGATCTGAACATTTGCACAATTGACATTTTAAAACGTTTATTTATGCTGTCACATATAACCTTAATTGGTGCCGTGACCATTAGCCCTTTGACAAATGCTCCATGCCATGATGGATACATGTTGATGATGGAGATGGATAAGACACACACTGAGGAAACCTGCTGATAGCAATACCAGGCAGTCCTTATTCTGGAATCCCCAGGGTAAGAGGTAGAGGAAGACCAAAGAACACATTGAGAAGAGAACTGGAGATGGACATGGAAGGACCTTGAGCTAACGGCACGAGACATGAAGTTTTAGCATAAGTTTGCTGAAGGGTTGTGCTCCTTAGGGAGTTGAAAGGCGGTGATGATGATAGATACAATGCAAAAGAGATGTAATAAAATATATAAAAATGTAATAAATTATCTGACACCATCAGTAGAATAAATGTTAATGATTTATTTATTTATTATGCAAGAGTCGTCTTCATGGGAAGATATTCTTAACTCATACAGTGACAGATAACACTATAGACAAGTAGAGTTTCTAGCACATACCATAAATGTCACACATTAATTGACATAACCAAAACCAGATTATCTCATCTATGATAGTGTGTTAAAAAAAAAGACATCTGTGAAAACATACACAAGATACGGAAAAGTGATGATTCATGACGTCTGACAAGAAGCAAGTGTGAAAATAACATATGAGAGAGCGAGAAAAAGTTGAAGCTGTGAGTGAGACAAAGGAAAACTGGATGATACATGTGTAAGGCAAAGGAAGAAAAGGTGGCATAGAGATAAATTGACTAGAAATGACTGTGTGTGTACTCAATTTACTCTAATCTCAAGGAAGCTGATTTTTAATGGACACAGAATTTGACTTTTCAGTCATGGCCATAGGTGTACAATTGAATACACGTATATCACATATTAAAAAATGAGAATTATTTCTTTCACCATTAACTTGTAGTCTGTTCCTCTAATCAATCAATACCCTTTAGCTCCCTGAGGAGCATAGGCCTTCAACAAACACACGCCAAGTCTTCTTGTCCTGTGCCATCCACTCAAGTTCTTTCCATGTTTTCCTCATCATTTTCACCTCTGTATCCAGTTCTCTTCTCCGTGTGTTTTTTTGGTCTACCTCATCCTCTCTTTCCCTGTGGATTCCAGAACAAGGACTGCCTTGTAATGCTATTAACAGGTTTCCTCAATGTGTGTCATATCTATCGCCAGCGTTGTCTTCTCAATTCTTGTTCCACTGGCTCTTGTCATCAATTCCACATTTGTGCCTTATTCATACTATTTCAGTCCTATTCTACGCAAGCACCCATTTATAAGTCTAGCTTTTTGGTTTTTGTTGCTCTCCATGTCTCAGAGCCATACAATAGGACTGACTTCACATTTGAGTTGAAGATTCTTATTTTCGTGTTGGACTTTATTTCTCTTGTTCTCCATGTTTCCCAATGCAATGAAAGCTCCTCTTGCATTTTGATATCATTGTCTGTCCCTCCAACTTTGTCTATATTACTGCCAAGATATGTGTACGATTCTACATCCTTTTGCAGTGTTTCTTCAAGTTCAACCTTGTTATCATTTCTTCTCATAATCTTTGTCTTTTCCCTGTGTATTTTCAGGCCCACTTGTGACCTCTCGTCGAAAATTTTCATTTTCTCCTGCATCTTTTTCTTTTTTTTTAACGTACGCCCGCTATTACTCGAGGCGAAATCTCAGGTTAGTATATCCAACCTGAGACTGATTTTTACGTGAGTATCCTATTTTCCCTGTACGCTGACAGGTGTCCTCTCACCATTCAGGCAGATACTAGCTGTCTTTGGAGAGTGCCCATTAGAGCTGGGTCGGCTCAGGAGCTGTTCAGGTTATTCGTCCCTGGTCGACGACACTACTTCAAATGTACTCGCCAGGGCTCGAATTAATCCATTCCAAATCACGGTCGGTGACACTCTTTCAAATGTTCTCACCCGGGCTTGAACCTGGATCACCTGATCAACAGCTCGGCTCCCATCTGATTATGGGACAGAAGAGCCAAGTCATCTGCAAACTCCAGATCATCAAGCTGTTTAGTCAGATTCCACTGGATTTCATTTCTGTTGTGTGATGTCGATGTTTTCTTAACCCAACCTATTGCTAGTAAGAGAAGAAATGGAGACAAGAGGCATCCCTGACTCACTCCCATTCTAATCCTAAAAGGTTCTGTAAGTTGTACATGAAGAACTGTGCATGTCATGTCTTCCTTATTAAGTTAATGATCATGGGAACTCCATGCCTCATCAATTTCCAAAGTGATTTTCTGTCTACAGTCAAATGCCTTTTCATAGTCCATGAATCCAATGTATAGCGGTGAATTCCATTCCAGACTTTGTTCAACTATTATTCTCAATGTGGCTATCTGGTCTGTACATGATCTGTTTTGTCGAAAACCTGCTTGTTCATCTCTCAGTTTCTTATCTATGGACTCTTAATCTCTCAAGGATGATTCATACTTTTCCTGGCACTGAAAGTAACATTATTTCTCTATAATTTGTGCACTCTTGTAAATTTCCCTTCTTAGGCAACTTGACCAGATAACCTTCCTTCCATTCTGCTGGTATTTCCTCTCTGTCCCAGACTTTGCCAAGTAGTTTGTATATCTCTGTAGAGGTATCAATATCTGTTTTGATGGCCTCTGATGGAATGCCATCTGGACCAGTTGCTTTTCCATCTTTCAGAAGCTTTATGGCTTTCTTTATTTCTTCTCTACTTGGTCGTTCACAGCTGATTTGTAGCTCCTCTTCTGCTGGCTGGATGATTAGGGGATTAGTTGGAGCTGGTCTTTTGAGAAGTTCCTCAAAATGTTCTGTCCATCTCTTCATTTGTTCTTGTATATTTCTAAGCAATTTTCCATTCTTCTTTTATGAGGCCATTTGCTTGCTTATATTTCCCTGTCAGCTTCTGTGTGTTTTACAGGTCCCTCATATTTCCTTTGGCTGCAGCTTCCTCTGCTTCCCTTGCCAACTCTTCAATATACTTCCTCTTTTGATGTTTCTTCTTAATTTGCTTCTATTTACACTCCATGAGCCTTGGCTTTGGAGCTTCTGGTTTTGCTTCTGTTTAAATCTGCTTTCTTGTTTTTCCTGTCTTCTATCTTGCTAATGGCTTCTGTTGTTATACATGCTTTGTGCTGATGTTCTCTTTTTCTCAGTACTTCTTCACGTCTCGTTCCATATATTTTTTACATGTTGCTAGTGGTCTTCTGTATCTGCTTCATCTTCCAGCTGTTGGAGTACTTGGTATTTGTTGGATACTGTGATTGAAAATTGTTCTCTTATTTCCTGATTTCCCACGTTATACTGTTGTCTATAGCTATATGCTGTTGTAAATTTCTTGAGTTTTAATTTTGTTTTAGCCAACAGAAGATGGTGGTCTGATACCACATCTGCTCCTCTACATACTTTTACATCATGCAGTGATGACCTAAACTTCTTATTTATGCATATGTGATTCTCAGTTCTGTGGTCAGGTGATATCCATGTTGCTTTTATGTATTCTTTTATGTGGAAATATGCTTCCTCCTATAGCTAGTTGATTTGAAGCACAGAAGTTATGATAGGAAACTCTTTACAGAGCGATACAACAGGAAGCAATCTGATCATCAGAAGCAGTCCCCCCGTCCGACAAGTGTTTCGGCCCGATATACTCCTTTACACTCTAAGGGGGGCGGGCCCACTTGGGTCATGACTCCCAAGCGTCTCAGCCTCCTGTTGTCTTGTATCGAAAATGAACCCATTTCACTTATGGTAGCAACTTTAAAATCCACAACTCCGCCAGCCGTGGAGGCAATTTGTGAAAGTAACAAAGAGAAGACAAATTAATCCGTTCGTTCCGTCGCACATCACAACTAAGGACACACACCTGCGCTAAGCCCACGGGTCTAGCCACAAAAATTCTGTGCCTGACACCCCTTATAATATACGCCGCCTGTTGCCCCTCAGTCACAGCCCTTTCACTAGTACACCAAAAAACTCAGCGTATTGTGGACTTAGAAAAATTTGGTGTTTTCTGTACCGCAGCGTTTATTCCGTTCGTTCCGTCGCACATCACAACTAAGGACACACACCTGCGCGAAGCCGACGAGTTTAGCCACTGCGCGCTAGCCACGAGCATCGTACCTAATCCATGCTTTCCCATTTCTTCAAAGCCGGTGTTGTCTGCTCCTATTTTCGCATTTAGGTCCCCCATCAAAATTGTGATGTCCTTTCTTTTCTTTTTGTCCAAGACATTTTGTAGTCTGGTGTAAAAGTCTTCTTTCTCAGATTCTTCTTTATCAGTCACTTGTTGGTGCATAACATTGGATGATGTTTATATTTACTTTCTTTTTGGCCGATTTAAACTTTGCTCATATAATTCGGGGTCCCATTGCTTCCCATTCTATAAGTGCCTTCAGTGCTTCCCTAGACAGCATTAGAGCCACCCTTTCACTGTGGTGAGCTCTTTCCTCCTCATGTCTTGAGGACAACACCATTTCTCCTGTGATCAATCTCCTCCTCCGTGTCTCGCAGAGACCCAGGATATCAATCCTGTAATTTTTCATTTCTGCTGCTACCTGTGCAGTTTTCCCTTGTTCACAGAGTGCAAACATTCCAGGTGCCAATCATGGAGATTGTCCTAGACGAAAAAAGGTCAGTTGGCAACCCAGACTCCTTACAGCTTTCTCTGGGTTGCTTCATGCGCCTCCTTTTCAGAAGACCTGTCTTGGGCGGCTGAGTTGATTTATATTCTGTATTTGGCTTCCATATTTGTTGGTTTTTTTTTTTTTGTAAAAAGTTTTTACGGGATGAGGTAAGCAGCCCCGTGCCCAACCCTCCTTAGTCACTTTTTACGACATGCATGGTAGGGTAGTGTTATTATTCTTTGATCTCCTTTCAGGCCCCTGTAACACACGGGTGAGTCTGATCCTTACATGAACAAAATATGTTTGTCTTGGTGTGTCAGGACTTGAACATGTGAGAGTCACAGAATGTCTCAGAGACAATTTTGATACACTTCTGAAACAGCAATCCACTCTGTGTTGTGAAAATTCTTTGGTGCAGATACAACACTTTTCTATTTTTCTCTTCCCCTGATAGACTGTAAAGTTGTATTCCCAGTTCTTAAATAAGTATGCAGACTATAATCTCTGTTATTTTCCCTTGTCTTTGTTAGTTTTTTTTTTTTTTTATTTGCTATGCCTCTGCCACATCAGTATTGAGATTTTAGTTGGAAAGGAGTCTTATGCTGCTGTTGTTTCTAATTACAGATCTGAACACGCAGATATGTGCAAGAGCCTTGCAAAGCATAAATTATGTCCATTATAGAAGCCACACTTCTAGCAGGCTCACATGCATGAAAATGTCCCAGTATACTTCATGTGCTACTGCAGTGGTGATGGTGGTTGCAATATTTATTAGTTTTTTACATGATGAGGCTTCTAGTCTTGCACAACATGTCTTAGTCGCCACTTACTACATGCCCAGTGGGTGCAGTGGCCCTAATATTTCTTTGTTCTCTTTAAGAACCCCCAGGAAACCACACTGTGTCTTGTAATTCTACTCTCTTATATGTAAAACAATATATTTATATGAAAAATTGAATGGAATATGGTTTTAAAAAAAAAAAGATTAAGAGCATTTATTTCCACTGAGAATTAAAAGCTGTGTGCCACAGCATCACTGCTGTGACATTAGAATGAACTTGATGCAATCTGTGAAAGTAGCACAATACTTAATATATGGGGGGATATCGTGGTTTCCACCACTCACATGACCTATGGTGAATTGGTGCTTTACTGTCACTACATATTTATTTATTTTTTAAAAATCAAGAATATATATGTCAAATAAAACAAAAAATATCCAGGGTTTTTTTTTAAACGTATTTATTATCAGAATTAGTGTAAGTAGAATATTACAAGGATTGGCTGAAATAAATAAGTTGCTTCCGTTCTTTTATATGTAATCAATTTCTATGCTCACAAGTCTAACACTTTTAACCGAATACATGTTTAAATAATGTCTGGCTACTTCTCTTAATTTAGCACATTCGCTGAGGCATTTTTCTTAAAATCATATACATTTTTTGTAGAAGATTAGCATCATTGTTTTCCTTGTCACTCCCCCATAGATCATAGAACCACTAATGCAGCTGGCATACTTCCAGGAAGCCTGCACGAAAGTATTTTAGTGCTTTAACCAGCAGTGGCTTCTGTAGCAAATTGTTTAACATGTTGAAATTGCCAGCCTCAAACAACTTTATACATCACTTTTTACAGCACGCCTGATCTGAGGAAGCAGCAGTACTATGCTTTCTTTAAAACACTAGTTCAGAAAAAAATAACCTGAGGATGTCACAAAATGGTTTGTGTGCTCTCAAGTCCACTCTAGCAGGATTGCATTACATTCCTGTGCGAGTGATATTTTGTTATTTCTCTCTCTCCTGCCCTTATTTGTCAACACAGAAAACTCATCCGAAGGACAATGTTTACATAACTTTCACACTTCAATTCACCGGTCCATCTCTATGGGACTAATTAGGTCACAAAAATGTGACGGTCCCACATTTGATCCCAGGTGAAAGGCTAATGACAGTGTTTGCACAAGATGGGAGTAATCCTTTACAATTCTACAGAATAATAGACTTGCATATTGGAGGTGCAGATAAAACACGAAATGTCCAGACAAGATTGCCAAATTATGCAGAGTCATAGTCTGATAACACCGGTTGAATTACGTGGGATAGGCAAGTCAGATAATCCCCCAATCTGGGAGGACATGTTGAAGTATGAGAGACGTAACTTGACCAAGTAATAATCAGATGTTTACAGCCAAGTTTTTTTAAAAGTTACGTTTGAAATTTTGCACTAGATGAGTCATGCAAAATATTTTATCATAAAGTGCCATAAATTTAAACGTTCAAATAAGATTGGCTGATACTTTGAGGCACGAATAACAATTGCGTCGATTGGGCGTTTGTCCCAACAGCCCAGAAAAGTGGAAAACCTACAATATAATCTGACAATTTTTGCAAGTATTGTTCACTGTGAGAATCGCTTGCCAAAACGACAACCAGAGTTAGCCTAGATCAGATACGAGTAAATGTCTATGTAAACAAATTCACTTTAAAAAATAATGAAAGTTTTCAAGCTTTTCAACCAGTGTAGTAAATGAAAACATATTCTATATATCCTATCAACCTTTTCATTTGAATGTAAAGTAAATATAAAGCTATTCAATTTAAGTGTAAAGAAAGTTTTCTCTTGAGGGATTAAGCTTAATTCTCATCGAGGGTAAAGTCTGAGGTAGATGGGATGGTGGAATAGGAAGATGGGGACACATAAGTATGTGTTGGGAAATTCAATACTCAGAGGGTATTCGTTCTCTTCTCTTACCATACTAGTTGGTGGTACCAGTGAGGGTACTAATCTCTGGAACAAAGTGAAGGTAGAAGTGGCCTGAAGTTGAACTAGACACCATCATCAGAGGGTCTTAGAGACGCGGGACAAGCTTTGCAGTTACTCCCTGATCTTACTTGGAACATACTGCTGCCTTTAATCTTGACCAGAGACGCGAGAACTCCAGTGACCTATCTCAGCACAGAACTCAAAAACCCAGCGGGAGAAGAAACTACCATTTGCAGCCAAGTCAAACCTAAAAGCTGCCAAGTGACTTCTTACATAAAACACCATACCATCACACAATGATGAGTATTTTTTGTAAAAGATTATCCAATTTTTTAAACTGTTAAAACTTAGTTGATTATTAAATTTTTTATTTGTAAATATACACATTTAGCGTCGATTTAATCATTTTGAATGTACTGCATGATTGTCTCAGTCAATTTACTAAATATATTTTTAAACAGAGCTATACCAGAATAATAATAATTCCACTGAGTAAATCAGGGTGGGGCTTGAACGAGCTGAAATTAATAATTACTTAATTCTTCATAAAAGGTGGCAGATCAGATATAAGTTAACAATTGCCCTGCCCAAAGCAGCATTGTTCTTGACTTCTGAAATATCTTATGAATGCTCCCTTGAGATAGAAGCATCATTATCCTTCTATCTACAACTCTGCCAAGAGTTATCTTGTGCGAGGGTAAACACCTTTGAAGACCAATATTAGATGCTCTTTGAGTTTTGGCCACTGTTGGACCACTACTGCAAAGCAGGGGAGGCAATTCCGTGACAGAGGACTGGTGTGTGCAACAATATCTCATTCTGAGCCCTTAGGACAGGACACAACTGACTCCGAAGCCACATGTATACAAAATTCAAGATTGGCAATTCAGTCAAGTGGACAGGCACCCCAGACTGCGGAGCATGTACTTCAAGATTGCCCCGAATATGATATATTGAGGCAAACCCACCGGCTCAGAGAAACAACACTGGAAGCAAAACTATACGGACCTCTGTATGAACTACAAAAGACAGTTAAGTTTATACAAGAAACAACATTGCAGATATAGACAATATATTTCAAGCGAACGAAAGAAGAAGAATAATCTCATTCTGAGCAACCTCTTTGCATACACATACACACAATAAATACCAGGTTGTAAACATTTCAACAAATGATAATTTAAACAATATGCAGAGTTCTAAGTGGAAATGTATAAACTGGTAAATGTCATAATACTAAAGTACACTGAGGATGAGGAGAAGTAAAACAAAACTGTACGTATAATAAAAATGTTTTACTGCACGTTTCAATGACAAAATACACACAACAGGCTTGCCTATTTTCTTGTTCAAGTGCCATGCCTACTAGCATAAGAAATCTCCACAACCTTTTGTCCTTACAGCTGTTTATCAGTGTTATTATTTTTACATTCTTCCATGCTATGCTGTTAAACTATCCAGTGTCTTCTTTGTCATCAATGTGTTTTCCCCTCATGTTTGCCTGTTGCCACAGTGTAGTCTCACTTTTCCCATAACATTTCAAAAGCAGAAGTTGACTGCCTCTATCTGGTGTAGTAAAATGCTCCGTGTTCCTCCCCGCCCAAATTTCCCCGATTCAAAAACCTAGTACTGCAAGTAACCATTTACCACCCCCGCCCCCCCCCCCCCCCCCCCCCTCCCCCGCATACCACCCCTCTTGATATTTATGAACGAACGTCAGAAAAGAAGAAATTTACAATTATAAGCCATTACTACTATATTGATATTTGCCAAGGACGGTCAAATCGAGCGCTAAATATTTAACTTACGATTTGGATTTTTCCACTATCAACGTAAAAAATCTATAAATAACTACAGTGTTTGAATCGGTCTCCATGTAACTCAGTAACGAAGATTTGAATTTCTTTTGATGACGAGCGCAAAATAAGTTACCCGTCCCCTTTAAACCCCGCACACAGTCTACCCTTACCAATATTTAGAAAGAACGTTAGCAGAGTTTGGCAGCGAGCCACTTGATACCTCGCCTTGTAAAAAGGGGAGAGAAGGGGTGGAGGAAAGTGAAACTGAAACAAGATCTATAAGGGGCGGAAAAGAAAACTTAGATAATATATTCTATCAGAAATAAAGAGAGTAAATAAAAAGGATGTTTTGAATTGTAGCAATGACATTGTTAAATATAATCCCATACAATTACCCAATAATAAATTATCTTGTCTTAGAAGAATGTATTTTAGTTTGGAATAACTAAGAAAAAAAAAATCAAAGATGAAAACGTAGATACAAAAGTAAATAAAACCTATCTAGGAAGATAGAGGACAGATGTAGGGTTAATAATCACGTTCAATATTAATAATCGACCCACTAATAACAGAAATATAGTAGAAATAAAATTTTGAGACAGACAAGCCAACACACTTGCGACTGCTCAATTTGGCTTGCGTGAGAAAAGTTGAATTTCTCTACGCACGATTTGATTGGCTGGGGGGTAGGGAAAGCAAGGGCGATAAAATGTAACTTCAAGTTAGTATAGACAGCCTTTTGAAAATTGAGAGAACATAAGACACATTGAGAGCAGCGGTAAAGCATAAGTGACCAATGCCTTTACTGTCTGGACGTTAGAGGAATCTAACTACCCACTGATTCCTAGTCAACTGTGTAAAAAAAAAAAAAAGGTAAAGGAACCCGTTACACGCCCATTGAGGCATATTGGGAATATGGTGTTAGGCCCATATTATCTTGACCGTCGGCACACGAGGGGGTGAATCACGCGGCCGCCTTAACATAAGCTGTACCAATTCGGGGCTGGGGTTAGAGGAATCTAACTAGGAAGCCCACTGACCCTTCTAGTCAACTGTGTACTATTGTGTAATATTCATTGTTTGGGGTAAGAGAAAAAACTTTATTTGTATTATTATTGTTAATTATTAAGCATGAAGGCCACAAAGTGTGTGCCGCCAAAATTGAGTGCGACATTTGCCATTTGAAAGATTACGACGCCACAGTAGAAGCATGTTTAGAAGCAGTGTTATGACATGAAAACCTACGTAGGTGCCAAATGCAGTTTTATATATGGTGCCTAAGGCAGTTTATGGGAACAGGAAATAAATATGTAAAATTGTTCGGCAATTGGCCTTACAAAGGATACGACTGTAAGTAAAGAGATATATCACTGATAGTGGTTGGGGATGCCACAGTGTTCAAAATGGCCTGTTACAACATGCATTAACTGTTTGAAAGAAAAGAAAAAAATGAACGGTCACTGGACTCTTGCACCTTCACCTACTGATTTTAGGGAAGGCCATCACTACTTGATAGATAGTGGTTTTGAAACTTATTGAGAAGAAAAGAATAAAAACACAGGACTGACTGTGGATATAGGAAACTAAGGTTTGGGGCCAATGTTCAGCCCACGTGTATGACTCAGTTGATCATAATGTATTTTGTTGTGGCATGAAAATATAGTTTAGAACAGTGATATAGGGAAGGCAATTTCGCTCTTGTTTCAGGAACTATATCACCATACCAATAGAGTTCCAAGAGACCTGGAGAAGACAGTATATTTGAGTGGATGCTCGTCAATTAGAATGCAGCTACCCTCGTAACTTCTTCCAGTCCAGAACTAAGTGGTGAACCTAAACCTTCTGGAGCCTGCTACAACATCAACCTATTATTAAGATAAGTGTCTGTTATTCAGGCACTTGACAGTTCATGTAGTCAATTCAAAAATAAACAGAACAGTCACAACTTATGATTTTAAATTCTGAGCATGATTTAAACAACAAACCTTCACACATTGGTATAGAGTTCAAAATAAGTTTCAAACCCGACCTGTGAGAGAACTTGTTTTTTTTCAGTGACTTTTGTTTTGGTGAAATTTATGGACAAAGATCCAACATTATTTAATTATAGACTGTAACCAACAAGTTGTTTGTTTTGATTTAAAATTCCTGGCCAAAAGAGTTTGAGGTCAGGAATAATATATTATTATATATATAAACATATCCCTATATACATAACCCAACTTTAAAACCAGTCTTGCTTCTTTTAATATTATTGAGTTGCATGTCTGTTTGCATTTGTTCAGTCAACTTCTTACACACTATACCCTAGACACACTCAAACAGACAACATCACAGAGCCTATTTTCACACAAGTGAGATCATAGAGGTGGCGGATAGGGACCCTGAGAATTCATCATCTTCAACTATTAGACTCAGAGAACTTACACAGCTTGACCTCACTGTGTTCATCTTTACTTTTCTTAACATCTAAAACCTCTGTACGACATCTGGTATGGGTTTTAAGCTTTGTTTGCATACTGGCCTCTTCCAGGATATCCTCACTAATCTGCATATTAACCGTTCATGAGATTTCTGAGCTCTTAAAAAAAAACCGAGAGGCTAGTATTCAGGCCTGATTTTTCCAGGTGCATGTAATGGGAGATCAATTTCTGAGGCCATTTTATTTGAACTACAGTTTTATTTTATGCTGCCCCAATTGTATTTATCATTAGTCCTCATTTAATGTCCTTTATAACTATTTATAACATTACTATACCTTTTTAGGAGCCGCGCTAGCGTAGTGGTTACAACACCGCTCTGGCGACTGGGTGATTCAGGATCAAACCCGGGCGACGTCATTTGAGGATTTTTCGTCGACCGGGATTTGGACTGGATTAACTCGAGACCTGGCGAGGACATTTGAAGGAGTGTCGTCGACCAGGGATTGGCGGCTCCTGAGCCGACCCAGCTCTAATGGGTACCTCCGAAATCGGCGAGTATTTGCCTGAATGGCGAGGGACACCTGTCTATGTACAAGAAAAAAGGGATACTCACATAAAATCAATGTCAGGTTAGACATTAATAATAACCTGAGATTTCGCCTCGAGTATTAGCGGGCGTACGGAAAAAAAAAAAAAACTATACCTTTAAATAACATGGAAAGCACTAACCCTTAAAACTACAGTATACTCGAGCCAAACTAAAACTTGTGTTAAACATCACTAAACAAACTTTGTATTTCAGACTGCATGGTCTTCTATATTTGGACTTATGCCCTAATATAACCCAACAGACCTTGCATCTAGGTTGAACGGGTTGTCCCTCGCCAAAACTCCTATTGAAGAAAAAAAAAAGTATAACATGGGAAAAACCACCCAGTGTTTTAAGAGTTGACGTGCTTCTGTACAACTATATCTCTCCAGACTCCTGTGATTTGCTTGTTTACTGGCTATGATTTACTTCAAAATTGCTTAGTGATTTGGATTTCTTATCTAACTTCACAAAATATCGCCAACAGTTATTTATTTATTCGCAGAGGGTAGTAGGTCAGATAAGAAAGACAATGCAGCATGTTTACACTTAATTGTACTCATAGCCTACCAGATGAAATAAGCTAGTGAGCCAACAAACTTGTATGAGTCACGATGTTGGACTACCCCAACTTACAATAATGATATCTTCAACATAAATAATGTAAATTGGGATCATTACTATTTTTAAAATAATTGTATAGTTTATATACCATTTTTTAACTCACCTCTCATTTACATTTTAACATGATTTTAATGGTGTTTACAGTTTTGGCTCAGTTAATGCTGGTCTGTGACTTGATGCACTAAATGGAATATTCTGGGGGTTTAAATTAATCTATTGAATATGAGGTCATACTAGCATCATCATATGCCATCCCTGGCCCATCAAAATGACGTACCCTAACTTTCTGTTTGTAATGGTAAATTTGCAGAAATTGTTTCAAGCTATTAGGAAGTGGCAAAGATTGAATCTGATCATAAACCAAGCAGTCACAAATAACAGCTCGGCAGATGTGTTGCAATGAAAATGGAAAGTTTCGAGGCAGAGGTCGTGTCAACAGTGGTTCAAAAAACATGCAACAGGTAGGATCCTTAAAATGCCCCAAAAGATCGCATACTGATAGTGCAGAAAATACTGCAGGATCATGGGCATCAAAGCTAAATCTGTGATT
Organism: Oreohelix idahoensis; assembly: GCA_024509875.1. NCBI lineage: Eukaryota > Metazoa > Mollusca > Gastropoda > Stylommatophora > Oreohelicidae > Oreohelix > Oreohelix idahoensis. Next base: position 179,995 of record JAMPIV010010843.1, on the reverse strand, counting down.
CCACTGCTCCACTCTAGCATGTAGTGATCTGTTGTACCTTCTAAAACTGACTGAAAAAAGGAAATCTTCTTGTGCACTGTCTCGAAGAAGAAAAGTTCCTTCTGGCTTGTTATCAAGGAGGCGCTCTGCCTCATAACGATCCATCACACCCCAGTAGAATGGGCAACTCAGGATTTTACCCAGTTGTGGCACCAGGCAGTGAATGAAATCCACCTGAGTATGAATGTTTAGTAAATTAAACATGCCTTGATCTATAGGGGAGCTATCCCTTGATTGTGGCCATTGCCATCCAACACCATTCATCAGAGAAGATGGTGAGTGTAGTGATGGCAGTGAAGAATCAAAATCACCAGATGTGGGTTGACTTCTGCAGTGCATGGAGCCTGCACGGGCTCTGTGTGGGTAGTACGCTTTGGCAAATGATGCAGGATTTACCTCTACTCCAGTGGCCATTTCTTCAGCTCTTTCCTTAATTCGAATTGCATCTACGTCATCCACTGGATAGAATGTGTCAAAATCGTGTAAATGTGACAGGTCAATGAAATGACCAGTACTAGACAATGCCCTCAGTCTTTGTGACTTTTGGTTCAATCCAGATGAACCTGCAGCATGGTGCAGTTCATGACTTCCCAATGTAGTATGTGAAAGATCAGATCGGTGACTAGAAGACTGTTGTGGCTGAGACCCTCTCCATCTCCAGTGGCTTCTTAAATGTTGACTCCACGGTTTCTTTGATGCTCTGTGTTTATCTTTCCTTCTTTTCCTCCTCAGAACCACATTACAATTTTCTCCACTGTAGAAAGCAGATGTGACTGAACTTAGTCTAGATATATTATTGGATGAGGTATTTTCCTCATCTGAAGAATTACTGCATTCAATGTTATTCTTTTTATCATCAGAGCGGCTGTCAGTTAAATCTAATCCATCAACTAAACTCACTAGTGAGAGCTCACTGCCACAGCAGAGAAATGGTCTCACTGACGATCGCTTTCCCCTCAAATTCTGAGACTCCAGTTTCAAAAGGTGTGTGTTTACCTGCTTGTTCAAAGTCACAGGGAGAGGTTTAAGTGTTTCATTTTCACTAGATGAGTTTGCACTTCTTGCAGATGAGTCAGACAGAGAAGACTGATCCCCGGATGACCTTGCTGTTGCCAGCAAAGGGGTGTAAATATTACTGCCTACTGGGTGTGATGACCTATTACCAGTGGTACATGGGCCAGTGACCTCTGCATCTTTATTCTTGTCTTCTGTTTTAACTGTATGTGTTGAGGCTGGAAAAAAATTTGTTGTAGTTAATGAAAAACAAAAGAAACAAACATTTCATTATAAGACACATCATTACCTTCTGCAGTACGAAAATTATACAGTAATATTAATGCACAGAAGGGCTGTTATTATACATGTCCATTAATGTGTGGCTGCTCTCTCTAGGGCCACTATTTAAGACACATGACATATTTTTAACTCTTTCATTCCAGAGTTATTTTGCACGCTGTGCCAGACTTTTTTGTGGGCAGAATTTTATAGAGTGAAGTGTTCATCTTTCAGTCTAAATTTTGTTTGTGAATTTTCCTTTGAACATGTACTTATTATATACCAAACTGTAGGGAAATTGATAGAGAATTGTAATATATAATGTCTTTGGTAGTATAAGACACAAGTATGTTCGGTATACTTAAAACATTTTGCATGTAAAATTGAAAAACGCTAAAAAGTTGACTGTAGAAAACGATCTTACCAAAGACAAATTACTGTTGTAGACAATAAAACTTTCTTTTTAGTCTTCAAACGTCAAGTTAATCCATATACAAAGTAAAAAAAAAAACATGCTTATGGCCACAATTAGTGCATTTAATGTTATTCACACCAGTTTTTCTGTGGTCCTTTGTAAGAAAAAAATAAATTATGCAATCGTGCATTACGTAATTTTCAAACAAATAAAGAAGAATAACGTCATATAAAAACTTTTAAACTCTTGTTTAATGTTTTAATAGTATCCCTAGCTTCATCTTCTACCAAGAACTAGTGATTAGATGTTACGGTAGGTCTAGTTTTGTTGTTTTTTGATCGGCCAGAATATGACTACGCCCACTCATCAACTAAATCTAGTATGTCTAGCTTTTCTGCACAGATTCCGTATTTTGACAACAAACTGTGACTACCAAACAATCATCATCAATGTCAGCAATGTTTCAAAGTAGTTTGACACAGTTATTTGCTTAGGAGACTTAGAAAATGTAAATATAAAGCGTGACATATTTCTCTAGCAATAACAACGAAAAACGCAAACACGCAAATCTTCACAAAAATTGTGATAATAACGTCAAAACACGCACATGTGCTTATTAACTAGTCAAATTAGTTGTTTAAATAGTAGCGGAAGTCATTCTACGAGTTTTAATATATGAACAGCATAAAACGGACAATTTTTAGGGTTTATTCGTGATAAACTAAAAACCACGCTGTGAGCGTTGCTCTGGCATGGCGCGTTGAATTTTGCAACGCTCAGAGCGTTGGTCTGGAGTCAAAGAGTTAAGGTTACAAGAAATTTTTCAGTAATAAAGTCTCCCAATGTCCTGATTTCTTCTTCAAGTACAATGCTTAGGGGCATAGGTGATCATGCCTCTCCACAACTTCCTGTCTTCAGTACTATTTATCAATTCTGTTGTTGACCTCGTCCCATGCCACGATGTCAAACTGTCCAGCATTTGCTCTCTTTGTCTTCTCTTTTTGGCTGTCCACGGTATTTTTAACATTCTTCTGTAAAACTACATCTCTGTGACCTCAAGTGCCTTTGCTACTTGTTTACTAATTGTCCATGACTCACTCCCATATGTCAGGATTGGTTCTAAATAACACTCAAGAACTCTCTTTCTTACTTCATTGACAAAGTTGTTGCATAAAATACTCTTCATTTTATAGAATGCTGTTTTTGCCTGAGCTATTCTGCTCTAACTATACCCCCTCTCATAAACTGGGACAGTCTGTCTCAGATTTCCCTCATTGCTAATGCTATACACTTTCTTCCACAAGGGACCTGATGGCAACCATGATTTTAGCATGTTTCTGTTGTGGAGCTGGCATTCTTGGAGCATGTTCTATTGTTTGCTTTTGTTCTCCATATGGACATTTATTTGTCCAATTTATAACTTACTGAACAGATGGTATTTATGTCTGCATTGGCCAGTTCTGAAAATTATCAATTCTTTTTTCTTGTGAGAAAGTATCTCTTCTTCACGTGTCATTCCATCTGATATAAGTGATCATGTCTCTCCATAACTTCTGTCCCCAGTACTTTTAACCTTTTCTGTTGTTAACTTTGTATGACATTATGTTAAACTGTCCAGTACCTTCTCTCTTTGATGTCTTCTATTTATTGTCCATTAATTTTTCCTGTTCTCACAATGCACTCCAGCTTTTCTAATGAAAGTGAACTGCCTCCTTCAAACATGAGTAATACACTCATTGTGCACCTGTCTCCTTGAAGACAATAGTTCTGTTTAGCCATCCAAGATATTCCTTAACATTTTTCTGTAAAACCACAACTCTCAGTCTTCCTAGGATTATCTTGTTTGTCCATATGATAGGATCAGGTGTATTCACATTGAAGAATTCTCTTACTTCCACTGGCAAAGATTTGTTGCAGAGAATACTTTCCATTATTTTTTTAAAATTCTGCTTTGGCTTAGGCTATTCTTTTCATCTCTGATATGCATCTTTCTACTGCAGTTATTAACATTATTTGAACCTATTCATTAGTTTCAAAACTATCCCATTTACTTTGGTGCATTCTGGAAAAGTTAGTTTCTTCAAGCTGACCATTGCTTCTACATTGTTACTGTTTTCACTATATCAATAATTTCCTGCAATATCTGCATTAGGAATCTGGATTTTTTTTTAAAGCGTTTTATTTTTGTCTTTCAAGACTGGTGTCAGTTTGGCTAGTATTAGTTGTTTGTGCTGTCCTTACTCTTTGGTCCTTCATCACTAACTTTGGTTCCTATATTTTGTTTTTTGACATGGGTCACTGTCTCTAGTTCTTGTCCATTCATTTTTTATAGTTCTTGCGATTCCACCTGTTGACTGTCATTTTCTGCTCTAACATCCATACCAAATTTTCTTGAGATGGCGGTAAAGGTAGTACCGATGAACTGAAGAATAGTGGGCCACGTGTTAGATAAGGCCTAAAAAAAAAATTCTGAGACACAATGAGGAGTAAGGGTAACAAATCTAAACCCTAACAACGTGGGCTTGGATTTAAAAAAAGTCCCCTCTTCTTAATTCAACTGGTAGTTCCAAAGATCACCATACTAGGTCCCTTTCTCGCTGCCTTTGCCTTCCATAACTCAGGAGCTTTCACATAGGGCCTACCTATTTACAGCTGGGTATACTGGAACATGACGCTACCAGAATTCGATCCCGGCAACTTTGCACCGAAGGCCAAGCCCATGAAGATGGTAGTAAGCCTAAGCCTGGTTATTACTGCTCGTTTTCTTCAGTCAGTGCACTGATGTCCTCTGCAATCGGAGATTTTTGGCAGTATGCTCTCCAATATTTACTGTTCCTTTGAGACATTCCAAAGCCCTGACACTTTTACTCCACTCTTTGTAATAACCACTAGATCTACACTTGTGCAGGTCCAACATTTAGCCTACGCCTACATATAATAAATGCAACACTGGGTTATCCTCATTCCTTATTTAAAGCACATTGCATACCTGATGCCATTTAAATTGCTGTGTTTGAAAGAGTGCGTAAAACAAGGCAGAGGTATGGCATTAATATAAAATGTGTGCGACCTTCAGTATTTTGTCAACAACGCGCCATAATATGCCCGTAATAGAATGTATGCAGAACCTGGGAAGAATAATATTCCCAGCATTAAGGAATTCACAAAAAAAGAAGCCAAACGTGATTTATAAATTCCGGCGTGATGTGCAATAATTAATATTAGCTTTTGCTAATCTTATTATCTTTCCCAGACTATGACGAATAAGTATTTTTAGCGCTACCCTGCATACTGAAAGAAAAAAATCACATAGCGAATAAGGAAAACATTGCATAATGAATAATTTGACGCTAAATCAGCACCACAGTCGCAAATAAAAACGACTTAAAGTCGCGGGTGTTAGTGTCGTGTATTTATTTTTATTATTATTTGTTTTATTTAGTTAATGAGAAGCATACAACCCTCACTGCAGATTCCCCCTTTGCAGGAATCTTGAACCAAATCAATCTATGTGCCCATGCAAAAGTACTTTTAGCAGCCGCTTAATTTACATGATGAGGCGGCCGGACCCATGCAAAAACTACGTTAATCGTCTTTTACGACATTATTGACAAAGGTTGGCTTTGATTGCAGTAGTGGGGTAAGCCCTCGGGCCCACAGAGATGGGATTTTACAGGAAAGAAATGTTCAGAATACCATGGGCATTAAAAAAACAGTAATGAGCATGTCATGAAAGAAGCTATTGCACAAACAAAGATTACTGCTCACATTAGAAGGAAGCATTCACTTTCTTTGGGCATGTTACGACGAAGAAAGCTTTGTTTTTTTTTTTCAAGATTAGGTATCCCGTTCAACCCTTGATGTGTTATAATTAGGATATATTATGTAGTAAAATCATATCTAAATTTAGTATCTTCTACCCCACTAACCCCCTTTCCACTCAGTCCAAATATAGTACCGTAAATCAAAACTGTAAAATTATGTGAATGTATGTGTATGTGCTCTCCCATTAAAAAAAAAAAAAAAACCCGCCAAAGAAACAAACAATTACAATTTTAAAAACGAATAAAAACAACAAAAAGATAAAAAATTAATTTAAAAATTAGTCTCTCAAAAGTGCCCTGTTGTTTTTCTATCTAGTCACAGTTCTATTATGACTTTAATGTTATGACTTATTCTGTTAATAAAAAAATATTAAGGTTACTTTTTGACTCATCCTCGTGTGTGTGTATATATATATATATATATATATATATATATATATATATATATATATATATATATATATATATATATATATATATATATATATATATATATATATATTACGGAAACAACAGCAAATGGATTGATTTGCCGTTGCCCTAAAGACGCCAATAGGCGTGATGGGAAACAATGGCAAAGAAAACCTATCTGCTGTTGCCCTAAGACGCCACTAGGCGTAATGGCCACTGACTGCTTTGACGGTCGGTGGCTAAGGACGGAAGAAGAAGAAGAAGAATATATATATATATATATATATATATATATATATATATATATATATATATATATATATATATATATATATATATATATATATATATATATATATATATATATATATATATATATATATATATATATATATACAAGGTCTGTCCGGAAAGTAATGAGACTGATTCCATAAAATTGGTTTATTTCAAGACATGCTTACATACACTTAAAATTCTTCGAAATAACATCCTTGAGCATCAATACACCGTTGCCAGCGGTTTTGCCACGCGTCGTAGCTCGCCTCGAAGTCTTGAACGGGGATCTCTTTCAAAGCACTCGTCACGGCAGCTTGCACGTTTTTAACAGTCCCAAAATGGTGTCATTTCAAGCTGGATTTGAGCCTGGGAAACAAAAAGAAGTCAGCCGGGGCCAAGTCCGGGCTGTTGGGAGGTTGAGGCAGCGTTGCCACGGTTTGTTTCGCCAGAAACTCTCTCACTAACAGGGACGCATGAGCCGGCGCATTGTCGTGGTGAATAACCCAAGTGTTGGCCATCTCCAGGCGGACGCGCGCGACTCTGTTCTTCAGCCGTTTAAGCACTTCCACGTAAAATGCAGCGTTGACCGTTTGTCCAGGTGGTACAAACTCCTTATGGACAACACCTTTAGAGTAAAAAAAAAAGACAATGAGCATCGATTTCATCTTCGATTTGCTCATTCGAACCTTCTTTGGTCGAGGAGACTCGGTAGTGTGCCACTCAGAGCTCTGCCACCGAAACACTTGTGCTTTCGATAAAGCATCCTTCCCGTAGGCTTTCTGTATCATAGCAAGCGTCTCGGTCGCGGATTTTTCAAGTTGTACACAAAACTTTATCGCGTATCGCTGCTCGACAATCCTCTGCATTTTGACCATTACGTGACGGTCAAACAGCTGTCCACTTCGCAAGCGATCCGCACTCTGTAAAAGCTCAGAGCCAACTGACGAGAAATCTATCGTTTACCTAACATCCCCCACCAACCGTCATGCCTGGAGACTCCGCCACCCGGCCCTTCTGATTGGCCCAAGAAAATCAGTCTCATTACTTTCCGGACAGACCTTGTATATATATATACGAGGTCAAAAAATAACCTTAATATTTTTTTATTAACAGAATATGCACAAATAGGAATGAAAGCAGTTAATCACTTTTCAACACAGTCCCCACCGCGTTCAATGCAGGTGTGCCAGCGCTGCACTAATGCCTGGATTGCGCGAGAAAAAAAAACTTTTCTGACTGATTGCATAACCACGTATGCATCGCCTCTTTTACCTCATCGTCCGCACTGAACTTCTTGCCACCGAGTGCCTCCTTGAGGGGTCCAAACACATGATAATCACTCGGTGCGAGGTCTGGTGAATATGCAGGATGTGGAAGACACTCAAAACGCAAATTCTTGATTTTCGTTACTGTCGCACGAGCTGTGTGCGGCCGCGCGTTATCATGCTGTAACAACACACCAGAACTGAGCACGCCGCGACGTTTTGACCTGATTGCAGGTTTCAAGTGGTTCTGCAGCAGATCACAGTATGATTCTCTGTTGATAGTGAGTCTCCTGGGCATGTAATGTTCCAGGATTGGGCCTTTAAGTCCCAGAAGAGCGTGAGCATCAATTTGCTGGCCGGAACTTCTTTGCTTTCGGCGATGATAAATGTCGCCACTCCATGCTGGCTCGCTTAGTCTCTGGCTGGAAGTAGTGGACCTAGCATTCATCAACAGTGACTATGCGGTGTAGAGCGCCATCTTCTTCAGCTTCCTAACGTCGTAACAGTGTTTCACAAACATCCACATGACGTTCTTTCAGTTCGGGGGTGAGTTGTTTTGGTACCCACCTAGCGGAGACTTTTGTGATATTGCAGCACGTCGTAAATGATGTGGTGCGCCGAACCATGACTGATCTTCAATTCTCCAGCCACCTCGTCGATTGTTACCCGCCGGTTTTTTTCCGTATCACTCGTTCTCCTGCAGCGATACCGTCAGGCGTAGTCGCAGTGTGAGGCCCTTTGTCACTCCTCTGGTACATACACATGTACATTGCTGAAGCCATCGTAACAAAGTTCTACAAAAAGAAAACAACAGCAACCTACTATGACGGTAACCTATGCCGACACGCACAGTCAAGCACACGATTACTAGCCCTAAAAAGGACTAACACCAAACCTGAACTATCCAACTTTGCAACCGTCAAAGTCACCTGCTTCGCTGGGAGCACAAGCTTTATAGCCTCCACTTGCGAAGTCTACCTTGTAGTATGTCTAACAACACTGCTTGACAATTTCTACCCTACTGTGCTGGCCATTCTAGCAGACATATCATATGAAAAGAGAAATCTAAACAAAATGTGTACTTGCACAACACTTTCAGAACTACAACGCAGCTTAATTTCACACCTGAATAATGCTGGCCGATTTGTCAACACGCCGCACTAAACTATGCCCCATTATGCTTTTTTTCATATTGGAAATTGAACCAATATTTCCTCTTATTGCGGCACTGTAATGACCTTGTATTCTCATAATAGCACTCTTTGTTAATCTTCCAAAATTTCCAATACCCTTATACTTTTTCCCATCTTCTTCATTCTGCTTGCCTTTACATTCTGCAACTTTATCAAGGAGACGTCGTCCCATTCGTTTCTGAACATGGCCGCAGCATTCTAATTTTTTCGATTTGAAGTCCAGGATACATTGTGGCTTTGCCTCGGCAACAGATTTAAAACTTTTTGAATCCCCATCTCCAAGATATTTTACATACTTCAAACCATGTTTTTTCCTCAGATCTTCTAAAAATATTAATCATTCCATTTGATTTCATCAGATTTTTTTGGCATTGATTTGTGACCTTCATCCACACTGCAAATTCTTCATCTGTTTTGTATTTCTTTATAAACAAGTGAAAGTAAATGAACTTGACAGGCCATAGTGAGTCTCATTCACTGTGTATAAAGACTCTGTAAACTGATTCTGCTCACTGCTCGTAGTGACAGGTGATGTTAAACACTTTGGACATCATCATCATCTCAACCCGTAACCCGTCATGGGTCGTAGGGGTGCCATGGTGGAAGCATCAGCAGACATGGAGTCATGACGAGTTACATGCCCAAACCAGGCAAGCTTTCGACCTTTCACTACTGACAAAAGTGGTTCTTGGTGGCCTGCATAGGTGTTTATCTTCTCTCTCTAACATAGACATTTGTTTTGCGCTCTTTATAGCAAATGCGCTAAATTCTTCTATAACATTTATGCTTGAAAGCCTGAATCCTTCGCTCCGTATCTGCAGTGAGTGTCCAGCCCTCACACCCATACAAGAGAATAGATAATACAAGTGATTTGTATAATTTGATCTTCACAGGAAAACTGATGTTACTTTTCCAGATCACATTCAGCCTTGTCATGGCAGCTGAGGCCATCTCAAGTCTTGATTTCTTTACTTGATCTTCCATCACTACATATAATGGACATGGGAACTGTTTAACAAACTGCAAGACGCTTTCAATGCTGATAATTCTGTATCCTTCAATAGTTTCAGGATCAGTGTGTTTCACAGCTGTAGAAGTAACACTATTTAATTTACAGAATGATATTTCATTTGTCTGACATGTAGGCCTAGCCGTGATTTTCGGTAGTTTAATGGAACCAGAATACCTGTTACCTCTAAATTTCCTCTTAATGGGCCTATCCTTCCTTCTTTTACATGATGCTGTTGATTTATTAACACAATCCATTTTATTAAATAAGAAATCACTATAAATCTAACCATAATCGCAAATTCCACTTCGAAATTGACAGGAAGCACGATTCAGTATAAACATACAAGCATGCCTATTTTGATGTAAGCTTGATTCTGATTGGTTGAAGCTGGCGATCTTTGACCCTCATGAGAAGTTTCAGCCAATGAAATTTTATTTTATGTTTAAGGCTTATAACTGTTAAAAAATTTAATCTAATGCCTTGGCTGGACTAAATACCGAAAAAATTATTAAAATATGTTAATAAATAAAAAAGTTATAACAAAATAATTTTTTTGCATATATAATTAGCTGATTTGTGGCTGAACATACATATTTGAAAAATTAATTTTAAATATTTTTAAGCTGAAAACTGCAATAAAAAACATAGCGTTAGGTAGAAAAATGGTGACACTAAACTGTAGCATCAATATTGCAAAAATGATAATTTTTAAACAAAATGCCAAAATATGGGTGAAACCTCCCCTTAACAATCCAGGTCAAATACCGCGGGCTGGTTTGCAACTGACCTAAATCGAATCGCTCAACACTCACAACGCTGCCTAGACGAAATGTAACACTGCTGTAAACATTTTCAAAACGTGAAGTAAACAAATAGCCGGTATACAATGCTATCCAAAGAACAGCCTTCTTTAGCCTAAATAACATCTGGAAGTCCTCCCAATACAGCACAAGCACAAAATTAAGATTATACCAGAGTTGCGTGCTTTCTGTGCTTCTCTATGGTGCGGAATGCTGGAGAGTCACAGAGAAGGAAATGTCAAAATTGTCCTCTTTTCACACAACATGCCTAAGAAAAATTCACCGCATCTTTTGGCCGAATACCATCACCAACCAAGATCTGCTTACTCGTAGCAAGCAAGAGGACATGCACACCATCATAGCTGGCAGACGGTGGAGCTGGGTTGGTCATGTCCTCAGAAGAGACCCCAATGCCATCACAAGAACAGCTATGCTTTGGACCCCTGAAGGAAAGCGAAAGAGAGGCCGACCAAGAACAACTTGGCGGAGGACTGTGGAGGAAGAGATGCAAAGAATGAACCAGAGTTGGGGCACTGTACGAAGGATGGCCACCGACCGTGCAAAGTGGAATCAATTTGTTGTTGCCCTACAAGACGCCACTAGGCGTGATGGCCACTGACTGCTTTGACGGTCGGTGGTTAAGGATCGAAGAAGAAGAAGAAGAAGAATGCTTTCCAAAATGTGCCAATATGAGCCGATACAAAACTTATACATCCAAGAAAAAATGGTCACAAGACTTCTGGGCTCAAAACAAATCGGACAGAGCTACCAAGATATCACAAACCACTATTTAACTATGGTGCGGGACGGTGCTAGCTGGCTAACCCCTCACCACTAGGGCATTACCACTGTTGTACAGATTTAACTACGACACATAATCTGGCTCGTGTCAACTAAGGTATGACTATACAACCATGGGTGACACAAAGAACGAACGCTTCTAAACAACTAATAACCCTTTATTAGCAATAACATAACTTGGCCACACACGGCCTAATGAAATGCAAATACATATATAAATGCCGCCACAGGGAATGAACATATAATACCAATATGCAAGACCAGGCAATATGGCTACCTAACTCCTACGGTGAACTCCGCTCAATGTAGCGGCGAACCAACATGGTACTAACGACTATCAAAAGTACGTACAACCAATTCTCAGCTTACACAAAAATCATCACTGAGCAAATAATCACTTCCCTAGCATGAATATCACCAAAAGTAAGACTAATCTGGCAGACGCTATATCAAGATATTCACTGAAATATGGGCAGCATCAAGCTGGCATTGAATATCGTCCAAACGGGACGGCAGTCCAATCATTAATGAATCTCTCGCGCTCAAACCCTTGGCGACCGAATTTCCGATGGTCACATGACCTGTCGTTCGGCTATTTCCATCGGCTTCCGATCGGATTGCCTTGTCACTAACAAGCAAGCAACCACAAAATAGCGTTGTGACAATCAGTCACAGTTGACAACCCACTTTTAAACTTCCTTTGCCACTCATAAACCTGCTGAAGCGACACACAAGCGTCCCCATTCTGCCTCCTTATCCTCCGATGAATGTCTGCTGGTTTCTCACCCTCAATACCCACGAAACGGATAACTGCTCGCTGATCTTCTCTCGTGCTTGTTTCCAAGGGGGCGGCCATCTTGGCTATGGTTTGTTGACGTCATCCTTCCCATCAGGACGACGGGCCTGCGCGGGTTACTTTACACACACAGGTTTATTTAACAATAACTTGGACGTACGTTGAGACGGACAGATTACACATCCTCTGTCATTTGACGGTTAGCAGGTTAATAAACATGCAGCAATGTTAATATATATCATTGTTCAAAACTGTAGTCTCATGACAGTCATATTAATTAACATACGACAGGACATTGTAAATACAGCATCAATGTTCATGGATGATCAGGCAAATTTAGATTATGAGCTGGAATGACTTATAATTTTATAACGGCTGACCTCTCAAGGACAGAAGTACATCTTATGGTCACGTGGTATGCAATTCATCAAAGAAAGTCCCATCTTCAAATTGGCCTCATCAACAATATAAATATAGGATATCCCACCATTATAATTGAGGCATCATAGTAATCAGTGCACTTTAAATCTTAAGTCCACAATTTGATTGACCTCTCAACATCTTGCCGTAATTCCGTAGGACGGCGAATAAATATATTTTATCTTTTGTATTTACTTTAGTAATACAGTTCTTTCAAGCGGCACATACTTGAAAGAATAACAGGCTGGATCCACAACTTCCCTTTATCTTGAATCCATTTCAGTACATCCTAACTGAGTGTACTGACTAGATACATAATGACGAAAAATCGTCATATACATTTATATTCATTTGATTCAAAACTTACTGTGAAAATCTCACGGCTATAGCTTCCACTTGGAAGGCCGTATCCAATAGAAATCAACAGAAGTTTACCCCCAATGTAGGGCTCGAACGAACAGACCAACGTCTGACTTCTAAACCAGCCATTACATCTCTCTCCGAGGTCACTACGTCATCTCGTGTTTAGCAACAAAACGCAGAAATACTTACGCACAAATATGTGCGCTTCCGTGCGCGATGAATTCAAATTATAAATATATTCTTACCACATATGTTGATGCGTACCCTCTTAACAGAAGTCAGACTCATGTCTACTTTACTACTGTTAAGGACCTAAAAAGGACGCAGCAGTTTACCTTATACCCCGCGAAAAAAAATAATAATTCTATTATATTTTTTTACTTGAATAACCGCGGAGAAGTAAATCAAATTAACATCTACACATAAAATCAATATAAATATCCTAAACAAAATATTACTAGTGCCAGAATAATTATGAAAGCGAACTCAACTCAAATAAACAAAATGCAATGTAAGTAAATGTACAACCACTATAAACCAGAATGAGGCAAATGTGGCAACACTAGATAACATAAAGTAATAAGGACGATGAAACACAAATAAAATGTTAACAGAAAGAAAAACGTCAATAAATGAATTGAAATAAAATGAAATATGAATGCATCAAAACGATGAGTTAAAAATGAAAAAGAATGGAAATAAAACACGCGAAGTAATCAACACACTTAGCAGTACTAAATAAGTATGAGTGGTGATATGCTACCGAAGTTATGCGTGAAAATCACTAGCGCTATGAACTAGAAATAATCTATTTGCTATAAACATATTAAATATTAAACATAATTAAATGTGATTAAGTAATAGTTTAAGCATAGCGTCCATGGCCTTAAAATGTTATTAATTCACACTGAGTTCACTATTAATTAAAGTGACGAAGTTGCAATGTTATATTAGAAAACAGTCAATACTTCTCAAAGTTACGCTTGGCTTAAAATGTTATCACTGTTAAATGTTATATTCACACACTAGTCCAATTTTTTTAAGTTCATATTATTTCAACGTCAAAATGTAAATGCTAATCCTAGGAAATGTACATGCAGACACACAACCAGCGAACGAAAAAAGTTCATCACAATATTGTCGCTGAACGACGTATAGTTAATTTAGCAATGAGTCATAACTAAGGAAACGTTCGTGCAGAGCCGTCACTTTTCATAGGGCGTAGAATCTCGCTTGATTCAGAAGGACACCGCGAAAGGATGTCTGCTAAAACATTCTGCGATCCAGGTATTGCTCATATCGTAAAACTGTACGGTTGCAGAGCGATTGCGTATCTGGTTGATCTTGATGACTTCACGTCTCTGTTGTTTAGAGCAGTAAGAGCACGCTGGTCTGTCTCTACAATAAAATGTGCACGCAGCAAAAAACGTTGAAGTTTTGTTATAGACCAGACTAGAGCCAAGAGCTCCCTATCCAGGACAGAGTAATTCTTTTCTGTAGCTGTAAGTTTCCTGGACACGTACATGACAGGATGCAATGTACCTGAGTATTCTTGAAGTAATGCGCCGCCTATGCCGAAATTTGACGCATCGCTGCGGAAAATGAAAGATAGGTCCGCATTATGTAACCGTAAGACAGGTGCATTAGAAAAGTATGATTTAATGATATCCAACGTGACTTGATGTTCTTGCGACCACCGAATCATGTTAGCTGCGCCCTTCGTTAACAAAGTAGAGAAAGGTGCAGTGATGGTCGATAAATGAGGGATGAATCTCCCATAGAATTGTATTAGACCTAAGAGACTCCTTACTTGTTTCTTAGTCTTAGGTATTGTGATATTCAGGATTTTAGAAATATTACTGTCCTCAGTATGTAAAAGACCGTGACCAACACGGTGACCTAAAAATGATATGTCATGAAAACCAACATATGCTTTAGATGGTTTAGCCGTTAAGTTATACGAAAGTAAAGTGGACAATAATGTGTTCAATCCACGAAAATGTTCATCCCATGAGTCACTAAAAAGACAAATGTCATCGATATAGGCAATGACATCGGAACGATGTGATAAAATACGCACAAAGGTGGCAGGTGCGTTTACTAGTCCAAATGGCATAACATTCCATTGGAAAAGACCACGAAGAGTAGAAAAAGCAGTGAGTGGCTTTGAACGATCTGTCAAGGGGACTTGCCAATAGCCCTTTGACAAATCTAACTTAGTAAAGAAAAGAGATTTAGAGAGTTTGACGAGTAAATCTTCTAAAAGTGGTAATGGTTCCGCGTCAAATTGTGTAACTTTATTTAACTTACGATAGTCTACACAAAGACGAATGTTATTATCTTTCTTACGGATAATAACCATCGAAGAAAGAATATGGTGAAGTGGATGGTTCAATTATTTTTAATTGAAGTATCTCACCCAATTCCTTATCAACCTGAGATCGAAAGTAAAGAGGAATGGGATATGGACGGACCCGAATAGATGTGTCGTCGGTCAGTAAAATGTCATGTTGAATGACAGACGTACGACCGGGGATGTCAGTGAGAACATCCTGATAGGATTGAAGAAGAGACGACACTTGCTGACGCTGATCAGCAGAAAGGTCAGGAGAAATAGAAACATCATTCCAATTTTCTGTTGAATGAAGTGGTACTACCGGTATAGGTAAAGGTACATCTTGAAAAGACGACTCTTCTTCCTGAATTACCGATAAAGCGGTATAATGACGAAGACAAGGTGTAGGGTCGTCAGTTGCTTGGAACACTGACTGAAGATAGTCAGGACGAGAGTGAAATTCC
Source organism: Oreohelix idahoensis (assembly GCA_024509875.1). Classification (NCBI taxonomy): domain Eukaryota; kingdom Metazoa; phylum Mollusca; class Gastropoda; order Stylommatophora; family Oreohelicidae; genus Oreohelix; species Oreohelix idahoensis. The sequence continues at coordinate 164,306 of JAMPIV010010843.1, read as the reverse complement.
TTTAACATATTTATGTGAAAGGTTTTATGTTTGCCCATGATATCGACAATGTAATCGACATCAGAAATTCTAGAAATTATTTTGAAAGGGCCTTTCCAGGCAATGAGTAAACGATTGTCTTTACGAGGGAGTAATACATAAGCCTCGTCACCAGGAAAAAGCTGGCGAAGACGTCGGTACTTATTAGCAAAGAGTCGAGCTTTTTCTTTTGCTACTTCAGATGATGTGGTGGCTAACCTACATGCATCTATGATTGTTTTCCTCAAAGAAATTACATACTCATACGAGGATTGAGTATCATTTGTAATATCCTCCTCCGTAAGTAGGTCGTGTAGTAACGACATAGGACCGCGAGGTTGAACGCTGAAGACGAGTTGAAACGGTGAAAACACTGTAGCTTCATTTTGCACCTCTCGATACGCAAAGAGAGCAGCGGGTAGGACTCTGTCCCAATCTTGAGGATGATCCTCAGTAATTTTACCCAATAACTGTTTGAGTGTCCTATTTTGACGCTCAATTAAACCGTTCGACATTGCGTGATAGATAGAACTAAGAGATCTATCAATGTGCAGCATAGCCATGACTTGAGACATAGCTTCCGAAACGAATTGCACACCATGATCTGATAAGATTTTTCGTGGAAAACCCAAACGCGAAAAAATTAACCATAGTGCATCTGCGACATTAGCAGATGAAGTACTCTTTAGAGGTATAGCCTCAGGCCAACGAGTACACATATCAATACAAGTGAGAATATGTGTATGTCCTCTAGCAGAAGGTTGGATAGGACCAATAATGTCAATTGCCATTTTTTCAAATGGTTGAATTGGAATTCAGCAGCTTGAATAGGAGCTGCGTGGTATGGACCACGAACCTTAACCTCTTGACATGTAATACAATAACGACAGTAGATATTAACATCTCTATGAACACCTGGCCAATAGAATGCAGATAGCACTCTGGATTTGGTGCGTGAAAAACCCATGTGGCCTGCACATTGAGAGTCGTTAGCATGACGCAATATACGAGCTCTCATTGTAAAAGGTACTAAAATTTGAGATCGTACGGATGACATATTATCACGTACCAATCTAACCAATACCCCATTCTTCAGCATAAAATTATGTGTAGAGTTTGTTTCTGTGTTTGTAGTATTCTGAGCTAATTGAAAAAATTTCTTTAATGAAGCATCATTTTGTTGTAATGCTATAAAAGACTCACGTGATATAGGAGAGTCAACATCATGATGAAAGGAAACTCTTTACAGAGCGATACAACAGGAAGCAATCTGATCATCAGAAGAAATCCCCCCGTCCGACAAGTGTTTCGGCCCGATATACTCATTTACACTCTAAGGGGAGCGGGCCCTCTTGGGTCATGACTCCCAAGCGTCTCAGCTTCCTGTTGTCTTGTACCGAAAATGAACCCATTTCACTTATGGTAGCAACTTTAATTCACAACTCCGCCAGCCGTGGAGGCAATTGTGAAAGTAACAAAGTGAAGACAAATTATTCCGTTTGTTCCGTCGCACACACTGAGACACCATCGCGAAGCCGACGCCACTGCGCGTTCGCCACTGAAATTCTGACACTGACACCTCTATAATATACACCGCCTGTCGCCTCTCAGCCACAGCCCTTTCACTAGTACACCAAAAACTCAGCGTATTGTGGACTTAGAAAACTTCCTGGTGTTTTCTGTACCGCAGCGTTTATTGTCACGATTTCCATTGCCCATTGAGGTTGTTCCACAGCCAGCCTGATGCCTTTTCGGCAGTTTCACTAAGCCTCTTCAGTGCCCTTGTTTTCGACTGTCCCCTCAGCCCCAACAGTTTCAATAGATCATACACTGATGCAGCCACAAGCCCGCTTGCGCCCACTTCAACAGCCATGACCCTTGCAGTGAACCCATCGTGTCTCAGATCCGCGGCCAGATCACTATACTTGGCCGCTTTGAACAAATGTTGCTCGTCTAATCTGGATTCAAATGGCACGGTCAGTTCAATCAGTATGACCTGAAGCGTTGCTGAAGAATGAAGCACTATATCCGGCCGTCTCCGCGATTTTCTGATACTCTCTGGATATGCCCCTCGTCCAGGTAGGTCTACCGCCATCTCCCAGTCGTTTGCACAGTCAAGAAGAGATGGGAAACTGCTACCAGGTTTACTCGGTTTGGGGTTTGCTGACTTTCCTGCCCTCAGAAAGTATGTATTTGCGGTGCTCGGCCTGGGTTTGCTATTCGCCTTCATCCTTGCCAGATCTATTGTCGCAGCAAGCTCATTTAGCACTTTGTTATGGCGCCAAGTGTATCGCCCTTGCCCTAATGATACCTTACACGCTGAGAGCACGTGTTCGAGTGTCTGCCTCCCCTGGCACAGGGGGCACTGCTGATCATCCGACTTTCCCCATTTCACAAGGTTGGTGGCCGACGGCAGCAGGTCATACATTGATCTAACAAGAAGCTGAGCCTAAGAGGTGCCATATATCATTCCATGTCAAGGACATTATTATTATTATTATTAACCGGAGATATTGTTGGTGTACTTTGCAACATATCCTTCCTTAGCTTGCGCTCTAGTGACAACTGCATTGGCAGAATGCATATGTTGCTTTTCCCTAGCAGCAATTTGCTGTAGGGTACACTCTTTTATCCATTGTATGCGACTAATTATCAAATCACTAATTGGCGCAGGGAGTAGACAGGCATGTATGTTCCCTGTAAAAAATGGTGTTTTTATATCAATGACTGCTGTATGAAAAGTGTCCACTGTGCCTCCAAAGGTGACGCACTTCACAGTTATCCCAGTTGCGCAGGACGGGCGGACCAACGAATGTCTGACGCCGATGGTGCTACAATCTGTATCAAAAAAAAGTACAGAGACAGCAATTCAGTTAACACAAAACCATTACGTAAGTTAAGAGATCCTGTTCCATCATGTGTCGAAGCTGACATGGCCGTAGACATTGCAGGAAGGCTTGGTAACACATGTCCGCAACTCAGCGTAGTTATCGCCTTGGGCTGGAATAAAGTTGTACATTCCTGGCAAAATTTAGCCTGCTCAAAATCAAGAGAACAAGATGATGCATTATGAGGATTAACATTTGTATCCTGATCTAAATTAACCTGAGTATCATGCAGAGCAGAGTTTGTCTGATGATGCGATCTACCGTTTGAAGATCTATCCCTACCTCGAGATCGATTTTGACTATTGTCTCTGAAACTGCTATAATTATTATGTGTATTGGGATTACCATTTTGGTTAGCTCGCCAATTATTGTTATGACTATAGTCCTTTTGACCATATTGTTTGTTTGGAGAAAAATGTCTGTTATTTGAGAAATTTGATCTGGATTGCCAATTATGGTTGTAATTATTTCCTTGATAATTTCCAGTATCATTCTTATTAAAATTCCGTGATCTGTGAAATTGACCCCAATTTTGATTATATGGAGATCCATGTTGAAATGATTTCCCTTTAAAAGAATTGTAATTCTTGTTATCTCCCTTTTTAAAGTTCCTATCACTGCTAAGAGAGCGATGACGGAAATTATTTCCTTGATGCATGGCAAATGCAACAGGCAATTCATCTTTGAAATGAGAATTGCTAACTACCATGTTGGGATGTGCAGTAAAATAGTTTCTACAATGTTGTTCCCTTTCGTTCATATTTGTTGGTTTACGTTCATGTAAGAATGAAAGAAATAAAGGGTTAACCGAAGACAAGACCTTATCACGAAGTAATAAGTCTACAAGAGCCTCATAAGAACGTTCTATGTTAGATAGTTCAACCCATCTGTCAAATGTAAGACGTATGAGTGAGATCAAGTCACCAAAATCCTTTCCACTTTCAGTGTTTTAAATTTTTGCCTATAACCATCCTCATCAAGTTGGAATTTTTTAAGCAAAGCAGCTCTGACAATATTGTAATCAATTTTGTCAGTGTCTTTCAACAGATTAAATACTGTTAATGCTTCGCCTGCAAGTAATGGCAATAAATGTGCGCAATACTGTGATTTGTCAATCTTATTGGCTTCGCATATTGTTTGAAATCTATCCAGGTAAAATAGTATGTCGTCTGAATGTTGTTTGAATACTGGCAATTTTAAGTTTACATGCTTAATATTATCTTTGTTAGACGAGTTGTGAACCAACTGAGCGTTGTGAGCATTACCTTCATTAGTTAATCTAATTTTTTCAATCTCCAGTGCCATCAACTTTTGTTCATGCTGTCTTCTATTTTCATTTTCAGCAGATTCAAGCTGAAATCTTCTTTCATTTTCAGCGGCCTCAAGCTGAAATCTTTTTTTTTCATTTTCTGCCGCCGGCCAATCTCCTATGTTCAAGTTCCATCTGAAATTTTCTTTCATTTTCTTCAGCTGCTAATTTCTTATCTTCCATTTCCATTTTCTTATTCTCAAGTTCAATCTGAAGTTTTCTTTCATTTTCTTGAGCAGCTAATTTCTTACTCTCAAGTTCAATTTCTATTATTTTTGCTTCCAACTTCTGAGCCTTGTCATATTCGACAATATATATATATATATATATATATATATATATATATATATATATATATATATATATATATATATATATATATATAATATATATATATATATATATATATATATATATATATATATATATATATATATATATATATATATATATATATTATATATATATATATATATATATATATATAATTTAATTAATTTATTTTAAATTATGTTTTTTTTCATTTTTTTATTTTTGTTTTTAAATTTTATTTATGTTTTTGTTCATTTAATTTAATTTTTTTTTATTTTTAATATCACTTTTCCCTCACTCTGTTTTCCAGTCCTAGTTTTCATTATTGTTTACTTTTAATGTACTATCCACTTCCGCTTTCCGGTTTAGTGGCAGCCATCTTTGCTCCAACTTGTGATAACACATAAACAAATATGTTTCTGTTATTTCTATAGTTTCATGTTCTCTACTTAATTCTCACTTTCTTTCCCTCCTGTCTCTTGTTTGTCTGTCCCTGACAAAGACCTTGTGGCCGCAACGTTCTTGTCCTTTTTCTTTGTAAGACGTGTTACTATTTGTGTGTTTTTGTAATTGTTTTTCATTCTACCTGTTATTAACAAGGTGAAAAGGGGTGAGAACGCCCTGGGGTGTCCGGAATGACACCCAATCCACCAACTGCCATCATCCACACGAGCCCCCTATCAGACTACCTTTTATCCTCACACCGTCATTAATCCTTATGAAGATATTTACTGTTGTGTATAGTAAATATTATTAAATGTAATGAGACGTGGCTGGCTGTTATACATTCTCACATTATGAAGCATAATCACGAAGCCTGAACACACACTGGATATGACTCGACATGTTTAATCGGCCATCTTTAGAAGCAGAAAGAGGAAGTAGGAAGTTAGCATCATCATCATCTCAGCCCGTAACCCGTCATGGGTCGTAGGGGTGCCATGGTGGAAGCATCAGCAGACAGGGTCCTCCACTGCTCTCTATCCTCAGCAATGCGTACAAGTGTGGAAAAACCGTGTCCTGCCCATTCTTTGATGTTATCAGCCCAGGATTTTCTCTGCCTTCCTCTTCTCCGTTTACCTTCGACTGTTCCCTGAAGGATCGTTTTTGAAAGGGAGTCATGACGAGTTACATGCCCAAACCAGGCAAGCTTTCGACGTTTCACTATTGACAAAAGTGGTTCTTGGTGGCCTGCATAGGTGTTTATCTTCTCTCTAACATAGACATTTGTTTTGTGCTCTTTATAGCAAATGCGCAAAATTCTTCTATAACATTTATGCTAGAAAGCCTGAATCCTTCGCTCCGTATCTGCAGTGAGTGTCCAGCCCTCACACCCATACAAGAGAATAGATAATACAAGTGATTTGTATAATTTGATCTTCACAGGAAAACTGATGTTACTTTTCCAGATCACATTCAACCTTGTCATGGCAGCTGAGGCCATCTCAAGTCTTGTCTTGATTTCTTTAATTGATCTTCCATCACTACATATAGTGGACCCGAGATATTTAAAGGTGTTAACTTCTTCCAACGTTTGCCCATTTAACGTAATGTTGGTCGGAACATGTTTCTTATGGCTATTCACCAATATCTTGCTTTTTTCTATATTAATTTCCATCCCATACGTTCTTGTTACTTTCTCCAGTCTAGAGGTAAGGTCTTGAAGTTCTGATTCTGATCCAGCTATCAGATCAATATCATCAGCAAAACGTAGGTTGCACAGAGGTCGGCCTCCAATCGATATGGTTGATTTATAATCGTAGAGAGCCTCCTGCATAATATGTTCTAGATATATATTAAAGAGCACTGGTGACAGGATACATCCTTGGCGAACTCCTACAGTTATTTTGAAAAATTCTCCAATGTCGTTGCTTACAAAAACAGCACTGCTTGCGTCCTTGTATAGTGCTTCAATGATATCTATGATGTTGGTATCAAAATTGAATTTTCTCATTACTTGCCATAAGCCTTCATGCCAGACTCGATCGAAGGCTTTTGTGAAATCGATGAAGTTATGGTATAAATCGTGTTGATGTTGGAGATGTTTTTCGATAAGTAATCTAATATTGAAGATTTGTTCTGAGGTACTTCTTTTTGGTCTAAAGCCAGCCTGTTCCTCTGACAAGACTTCTTCTGATTTCTGTTTTATTCTGTTCAAAAGTATCCTTAACATTACCTTACTTGGATGACTAATAAGGCTAATGGTTCTGTAGTTCTTGCACATTTTTAGATTTCCTTTCTTTGGAAGCGGTATTACTAATGACTGCGTCCATTCTTTTGGCCATTTTTTTGTACTCCATATCTTCTGGCAAATTGTTGTCATGATTTTTACTATATCTGGTCCTCCATATTTCAAGAGCTCTGCTGGTATATTATCCACACCCGGTGACTTCCCTCCTTTCATCGAACATATAGCCTCTTCCACTTCTTCCCGTAATATTGCTGCATTTCCGAGTTCCCTGTTTTCGCACTTAATGTTGTTTAATATGCCTAAGTCAGTGTCAAGTTTACAGTTATATAATTCTTTACAATATTCTGTCCACCTTCTCGTTACAGCTGTTTTTTCATTGAGCAGAGCCCCATTGCTATCTTCTATGACAGTTACCCTGGGCTGTTGAGGTTTTGATAGTTTTCTTAATGTGTCAAAAGCTGCCTTGCTGTTACCTTTTATTAGCCCCGTATTAATGGACTCACATTGATCAGCTACCCATTTTTCTTTGGCCTGTTTCATTTTCTTCCTAATATTTTTTGTTCACCATGCTGTATTGCCATGCTGCTTCAGGAACCTCTTTCTTAACCTTTTTCATTTCCCGCCGTGTATCACATAACTTTAGAATGTCATCTGTAACCCATGGTTTGTTTATTTTCTTTCTTTTACCAAGTATTTCTGTTGCTGATTCAATGAGCACGTCTTTCATGTTCTCTGTGATTGAGTTGATATCATCCTCCAAAAAGTTGAGAGCTGCGAATTTTCCTCCAACAGTTGCCTCAAAGATTCCCGCGATTTCTGGATCTTTCAGTTTGTCTAAATTGAATCTTAACTGAGAACATCTGTTTTGATTATAGTTCTTTTTAAGTTTAAGCTTGAGTGTCATCAATACCATGTTGTGATCACTACCAATGTCGGCGCCAGGCAAAGTCCTAGTCTTGGCTTTATTAATACTGGACTTGAATCTTTTGGATACAAGAATAAAATCAATTTGGCCATGTATCTCAGTTTTTGGGGCATGCCACGTTGTTCTTCTTGATAACTTATGAGGAAATAGTGTATACGCAAGGGTTAGTTTATAGTTGCTGGCAAATTCTAGTAGCCTTAGTCCTCGATCGTTGGTTTCTCCTGTCCCAAATTTCCCTACTGTACCAGCCCAGTGACCGTATGCATCTGGCCCTATTTTAGCATTCCAATCACCTAACACGATGAGAAGATCTTTCTTTGGAATTTTCTTAATTGCTTCATCCAGATTGTCATAAAATGTATCAATTGCCTCATCCTCATAGTCAGTAGTGGGGGCATATACCTGTATGATGGAGATGTTCTTTGGATGTGCTGCAATACGAATGGTGATAAGCCTGCTATTTATTGGGGTGCAGCTGATGACAGAGTTCAATCTATCTTTATGTACGATAAAACCTACTCCATGCTGATGTTTAGACTCATCTCCACTAAACCAAATTTTGTGACCATCATCCGTTATTGATTCACCTAATCCTGTCCATCTGACTTCTGCTAGGCCCAGGATGTCCCACGAGTATCTAACAAGTTCATGCGTTAGTTCTTTGACTTTTCCACACGCATATAGCGTGCGTACATTCCAAGTTCCAACAACAAAGCTTTCTCTTGGAAGTTTCAAAACAGGTGTTTGTACCCCATTCGCTGACTTATCACTCTCAAGGGGCAATGAGAGCACGGTCGTTGTTAATCCGGGCATCGGCCGATCCGGCAAATTATTACTGAGTTGACTTTCCATCATAGCATTTCAGTGGGCAAGTAACTCTAGTAGGAAACAAAGTAACTATGGAGACATATGGACACAAAGACCATATCAACATCCCCCCTTCTTTATGAGTGAACAAAGTCATTCATCCAAGAGGGTTTCTTGTGATCTCTTTGAGGTCTCTTAGGGCTAGATGGTAGGAGAGGATGTTTCTGTTCTTTGCCAGCTTTTCCAGGACTAGAAGTAGCTGGGGTTGAGGGATTGACTTCTGGAGGATTGGAACTGTTCACTTCACTAGTGTTCTCCATGTCTGGCAAAACAACCTGTTGCTCGGGTAGAACTGGAGAGGAGAAATCAATTGCCAGGTCTGCGGGATCAGGTGTGAAAGGTGTTGTTTTAGGTCTTAGATGAATTCTGTTTCTGACATATTGACCTCCATTCTCCCCTTCAACCTGTTGCTCGGGTAGAACTGGAGAGGAGAAATCAATTTCCAGGTCTGCGGGATCAGGTGTGAAAGGTGTTGTTTTAGGTCTTAGATGAATTCTGTTTCTGACATATTGACCTTCATTCTCCCCTTCAACTAAATAAGATCTTTCAGAGAGACTCTTATCAATCCTTCCAGTTTGGTTGTTCAGGGTCTTGATAGTAGACAGGCTGGTGAGACGACTTGGGCAGATCATGAGCAGTTTTATCATAATACGTCTTCACTGATCTGTCTCTCTTGCCTCTACTTTCAGTAACTCTACTGTGAGATGCAACGGGTTTCACTGCAGAAGGTATCAGTGTACGCAGTTTCCTGTTGAACAGTATTTCTGCTGGACTTTGATCAAACCCTTGTCTTGGCGTATTATGAAGTTCAAGTAGTGCCTCATATGCATCTGTGTTGTTTTGAACAGTCTTTCTCATCATACCCTTGATGAGTTTCACAGCAGATTCAGCTAATCCATTGGCTTTATGGTGACCTGGTGCTGATTTAACATGAAGTATTCCCCATCTAGCAGTAAATGATCTGAACTGTGCAGACGTAAACTGAGTACCTGAGTCAGATACAATAACTTTAGGAACACCATAACGAGCAAAATGAGACTTCAATTTCCTGATGACTAACTGTGCTGTCATTTTAGGTAGAAAGTCTACTTCAATGAAGTTGGAAAAATAGTCAATCAGAACTAAATAATTACGGCCTTCTATAATAAAGATGTCAGTGCCAACTTTCTCCCAGGGTGATAAACCTCTTGAGTGTTGGTTTAAAGGTTCTTTAGTATTCCTTGCCTTCGTTTCTTGACATTCTGGACAACTGTCAGCTATCTGTCGAATCTCAGCCGTCATGCCGATCCAAAACAGACAACTTCTGGCCCGGCGCATCATGCTGTCAAATGCAAGATGAGCAGCGTGTAGCTTCTGCTTGATTTCAGGCCTCAGTGCTTTTGGGATAAGAATACGATCTCCTTTAAGTATTATGCCTTGTTCTGTTGTCAGAGTATCACGAATGCCAAAATAAGGCATAAGCTCAGCTGGTACATCAGACTTTTTTGTAGACCACCCATGCAAAATGGTCGACTTCAACCTCTGAAGCACGCTGTCTTTGAGAGTTTCAGCTTTAATCTTTTCCATCATCACATCTGGTATTTCAGGTAATCTTACAGGTGCATCAGCTCCTGCATTGCTCTCTCTATCAGATAAGGAATCCAATGTGACATTATGAATACAAACTCTGGACAGTCTGTCGGCTATAAGAAGATCGGAACCTTGTACCCATTGGAATTCAAAGTCATATCGATGGCTGCGCATCAGTAAATTCTGCAGTCTTCGAGGAATTTGACTCAGAGGTTTCTTAACGATGGCTGCCAAAGGTTTATGGTCGTTGACGACTGTAACTTTCCTTCCATAAGTGTACTGGTCAAAGCGTTCCAAACCATATACAACAGCTAAGAGTTCCTTCTCAATTTGAGCCCAGCGTTGTTCTGTTTCAGTTAGAGCTCTTGAAGCAAACTCTATTGGATGACCATTTTGTAGGAGGACAGCCCCAAGTCCATAGCTGCTACTATCAACTTGAATACACAAAGATTCATCAGGATCATAGTATGCGAGTACTGGAGTAGAAGTAATCAGTTTCTTGATTCTCTTGAAGGCTTGTTCACATTCAGCAGACCAGATAAAGGGAGTATCTTTACGGGTAAGTTCTCTTATTGGATGAAGAACTTCTGAAAGATTGTTGAGAAACCTTGCTAGATACTGTATCATGCCACAAAATCTGCGAACCTTGTAGCGAAATCTGTGAGATAATCGCTTATTTCAGTAATATTATAGACCTAGTCCTATAATAATAAATACACCAGCCCTCAAGTGTCTGACTATTTTCATCTTCAACGCCAGTAGAGCGCTGCCTTTGGTGCAGTGGAAATGCTTAAAAAAATGACCCGCCGTAAAAATCTAACACGCTTTAGTTTCGGTTTCGAATCGTACAATAAACATTTTAACATCTCGCCGATCTGCTGCACGAAACGGGGGAAAAGCTTATAATTAACGAATTGCCAGAACTGTGTGACCAAACTGGCGTTTGAATTAACGTAATATGTTAACTTTAACACTAAAATTTGTAATAATTCGGACATTTCTCAGTAGTAAGAACGAGACGATTGTAATAATTAACGTCAACACTACCCACGTTTTGAAAAACCCCTCTTCGCTCTGCTCGCGGTCTCTTTAATATATACACGCTGTCGGCAAAGCCAGCAGAGATAAACACACAGACAGTTTTCCATTTCCTCCTAGCGGTAAAATTCTGACGTCACTCAAACTAGTTGATTATTTGAATAATGAAAGAAATGATAGAGACAGGAGGGGAGGGGGGGAAGATGGCCGACTTGTGTAAAAGTTATATTTGACGATTGACAGTGACAAAACTGAAAATCTAAACCATAAGGAAACTGACCATAAAAATCATATAGTAGGATAGCTTAGTGTCCCCTGAGCAAAAATATGTTTTAAAAAATATGGTAGTCCAAGTATTAGCCAAGTTATTGAGATAATACTAGATGTCTAAGAACGCTTGGACGGACAGACTGTTGTTCTTGCTCGTTACACATAACGTTATTGGGGACGCAAGTTTAAAAAAGAGGGATTGTAGTAATTCAAATTCTATTGGTGGTATAAGAGTATAGGAGTAAAAGGGGGAGATAGGAAAAAGTGTTAACTAAAACTAAACATCTTTTTCTATTGGCATAACTAACGCAGACTGATCAATGGACTACGAGGCACATAGTTTGTTTGGAGTTTTGGTTTTGTTTTTTCAAACTAAATTCAAAAAGATTTAGTAGTGCCTGCTTTCATTGGTCGGCTCTAATAGATATTGGCAAAAGGCATAGTGGTCTCGTGGCCATTTGACTAGAAAATTTTATACAAACAACTACGTTGAGAGCAGATGTGATAATTGTAAAATTAACTACTAAATTCACTATCTGGACGAGGCAGAGCAAAACTGAGGCCATATTCTTTGCCAGTCAACGTTATTTGTGACATATTTCTTTGAATTTGTGGTAAGAATGCTTTATGTATTTACATGCTTGATTAAAACTGAAAAAGTTAGATACTGCTATGGGAAAAAGTGAAGGACATGCCGGGAGCAAACAGTATTGAGTCCTCACAATGAACTGTATTTGACTGTTGCATATTATTATGATTTTATATTAATAATTTTGTATTGGAAGATGTTAGTAAGCCTCAGTGTTCTATGAACACTCGTCAACATGCCTAGAGCGTTTATAATTTAGAAAAGAAAAGAAAAATCATATAAAAGGAGTTGTGGTTATTCCACATTAATGTATTGAAGCAAACTATGTAAAAGTACAGTGGCGTATCTGCCATAGGGACCTGAGGTGTGGTCACAGAAAGGTGAGAGTCATAAATTAAGGGCTGATGCACATGAATGCACACGAGGCTGACCCCATACCGTCATGTATACATAGGGATAAGAAGTTGTGAACAGATATGAAAAGGCCAGGGTTTTTATTTCCTGTTACCATCCGGTGACAGAAAACCTGATGAGTGAGTGAGCAGAGAAAAGTCTCCATTATAAAGTTTATGCTGTCATCAGATAGCCTGAAGGAGCTTGTGTGTGTGTGCTGATCTTACAGACTTATTTTCGTCATACCAAGAATCCCAGGTGACACGTTAACAGCTGGGACATCTGACACTTCATCCGAATAAACTGGTTCTTATCAAAATAAATCTGAATTATATGGGGCATGAAGAAAACAACAGCTCCTCATAACCAATTACAATCGCTAGCAACTATTAAAGTTTTAGTCTGTGAATACACCTACAGGAACTCTGTATTAACATTATATATTCATAGGACCAAGAGTCCATACTTTTAGTTAAAGCATTATATGTAAATATATTTCCTCATTTTCAAAGACCTGTCCAAAAGAGATGGCGGGACAGGCAGATTAAATTATACAAAGAAAAAACATTCAAATTTTAAAGAAAACTTTAACCACAGTCTTATTCACTTTCTTATAGTGAGTTAAAGTGTAATGTGTTGATGTACCATCATTTTCATTTCACCCCTAGACACTAGAGACATCATACACCAGCCACTAGAATCAAAATACGGACTGTGTGAGATCTAGGGAGGTAGCGTTAGGTTCCCCGATATAATATATCATCATCATCATCATCTTTTTTAGAGTCAGGGACCTACATGTGATTGACCTCACACAGTTGACACAGACACAACTATCTTTCTTGTTAGGTATACCATCTTAACCTCCCCAGCAAATTACACTTGCTACAAACCTCATGACTGTCCTTAGGAACGGGCATGTTTAGTATTGTCTCAACCTTTTTCTTGTCTGGTTCAACACCTCGAGCAGTAATAAGGTGACCCATGAAGGTAATTTCTTCTTTCTTCTCTTGAGCTTTAGCTTCATTCAGTTTAATGCCTTTCTCTTTACACCTATGTTTCAGTGCTTTAAGCTTCAGATCATGGTCCTTTATTGCTTGCTGTCTGTTTGATCCACAACCTGCAATAACTATGTCATCAGCAACATTGATGCAACCATGAAGACCTTCAAGAGCTTGTGCTAGATGCTTCTGGAAAATTTCACTGCTTACATTCAAACCAAATGGTAATCTAGACCATCTGAACCTACCAAAAGGTGTAATCATTGTTGTAAGTTTACTAGACTTCTCATCAAGTTTGATATGCCAGAATGCTTCCTTGATATCCAGCTTTGTGAAAATCTTGGCATTATTGAGTTCAGGCAATACGTCATCCAAAGTTGGTAATCTGTAATGCTCTCTCTGCAAAACCTCATTCAGCGGTCTAGGATCAATGCATATTCTTAAAGAACCATCATACTTTTCAACAACAGCCATTTGGTTAACCCATTCAGTCGGTTCCTTTACTGGTATTAATATACCTCTGTTCATTAGATTTTGAAGCTCTGACTTTACCTTGCTCTTAAGTGAAAATTGTATTTTTCTGCACGGCAGTGCCTTTGGACGAATATTAGGATCAATATGCAACACAGCTTCACCCAGGACACCTAGATGGTTATCAGAGTTATGATCATTATCTAAACTGTCAGTAGCCACCTTAGCAATAAATTTGTTTGTGTTGACTGTCACAAACTGTAGATCCTGCATGTGTTGTTGCCCAGCAAACATGTGAATCTATTTTTCACAACAGTAAACCTTATATTGTTTTTTATACCAGTCTTAGGATTCTCAGCAGTTGATAGAACTTCTCCCAGTGGAGTCATCTTAGTACCATTCCACATAACAAACCTCTGTTTAGTGGGTAACAATTGTTCTTGCATCACAAAGCGTTGACAGATTTTATTCCCATCAGCTGTTGTGTTTAGCTGAAATTTTACCATTTTTCCATTGACAATGAGTTGTGCAGATGTACAAGCTTTGCTAGACTTCACACAAACAAGAAAAACTTCAGAATCTTCCACTGACTCTGTGTGAACAGTGTGAACTTTCTTGCATTTAACTTTGAAATGGTTTCTTCCCCCACAGTTTGAGCAAAATTTCCCCCATGCAGGACACTTTTTCTTAATCAATGGATGTTTCTGTCCACAGTAATGATACTCTTTTCTAGGTTCAAAGTACCCACTGTCAGTGTTACTTTGATAGGCTTTACCAGCAGCATGCCCAGTGTCTCTCTTGGGAGGTTTATGGTTGAGTGATTTTTTTCTGTACCTTTTCAACCCTTGCTTCAGAAGGTTGTACTGTATTATTCATCTCACTTATGTCTTTTCCAGTTTGCTAAAAAACTCTGCATATGTGAATGGCTTTCTTTAGATCGAGGTCAGCTTCTCTCAAGAGCTTCTCTTGTAACCTTTTGTTAACAGTAAAGACAATTTTGTCTCTTATCATACGATCCTTGTCGTTAAAGTTGCACAAATCTGCCTTAGTTCTCAGCTCAGTCAAAAAGGAATTAAAGGGCTCTTGAAGAGGCGTGTTCCAGAATCTGAACGTATGTAATACTTCATTGCTTCGTGAGCTGCAATGGTTCTGGAGCAAATCGAGAATTTTATTAGGATTAGAGTGGTCTCCTTCCTCTGCAAGTTGATCAAAAACTTCAAAGCTTGAGGTCCAGCACAGTGTAGGATGATGGCCGCCCGAACAGGATCAGGTTTAGAGGCCACCTCTGCTGCATCCATATACAGTTCTAACTGTCGTCTCCATTTACGAAATGTGTCTGGTTCGACGTTATTTATGTCTAGGCAGGGTGGTAACCGAAACATGGGCCGTTCTGCCATGACGAAATGTCTAACAATGGTATGCAAGCAATAACCTACCAGTCTATGACGTCAGCACACGTGTTACAAGACATTCAGCATAGTTCGAATTATGTAGAAATAAACACCGCTGCCACCATGTT
This sequence comes from Oreohelix idahoensis, assembly GCA_024509875.1. Classification (NCBI taxonomy): domain Eukaryota; kingdom Metazoa; phylum Mollusca; class Gastropoda; order Stylommatophora; family Oreohelicidae; genus Oreohelix; species Oreohelix idahoensis. The sequence goes on along the minus strand of JAMPIV010010843.1, from coordinate 148,946 downwards.
GATATTTACTGTTGTGTATAGTAAATATTATTAAATGTAATGAGACGTGGCTGGCTGTCATACATTCTCACATTATGAAGCATAATCACGAAGCCTGAACACACACTGGATATGACTCGACATGTTTAATCGGCCATCTTTAGAAGCAGAAAGAGAAAGTAGGAAATTAGCATAAGGGCAAGTAACTCTAGTAGGAAACAAAGTAACTATGGAGACATATGTACACAAAGACCATATCAACACTTTATATATTAATTTTAGTTCTTATTATTCGTATTTGTTTTACTAAATTATGTAGTTCTGAAGGTTTATCCGCTGGAATGTGTTGTGAAATCACGAATGCTTAATGGTAAATGGTAAATGAGGCAGGACGAACAGAGAAGACACTGGACAGTTTAACATAGTGGCATGGGGACAAAGCCAACAACTGAATTGATAAATAGTACTGGGGACAGGAAGTTGTGGAGAGACATGATCACCTACCTCATCAGGTACAGTAGTTTACGAATATGTAGAGCAGACGGATTAAACGGCATGACAAGATCGACAATGTCAAACTGATGCAAATAAAAATAAGTGAGAAGAGAATGCTGCCGCTGGATAGGGCAAACACTAAGTCAAGGTGATAACATTCTAATGTAGTCCTTGCTCTTGAATCTCCAAGGTAAGAGAAATAGTGGGAGACCCCACACACATATGGATACGAGAACTGGACAACATGAAGGGGATGAGAGAGAGAGAGAGAGAGAGAGAGAGAGAGAGAGAGAGTAAAAAACCTTGAACGGATAGCACACGACAAGATGACTTAATGTGTATTTGTTGAAGACCCATGCTTCACAGGGCGCTGAAAAGTAATGCATGAAGATAATCTTAGAATAATCGTACTGTATAAACTTGCGTCTGCCATCAATGGTACCTATACCTTGTAGCGGTATGGCAGCTTGTGTACCCTGACAATCCCCAGAGCTATGCCAGTGGGAGATTTACTCCTGGTAGGTTCAATCAAGCTGGACTGGTCTGCGTGGGTAGGGGTCAGACAAAAGCTGGTACTCTGGTCCTCCAGGTTGGGGGTTTTAGCACAAGGCCGACACCCCTGTCTATGTTAAAAAAATCGCACGTTACGGAAACAACAATAAATGGAAAAACTTTGCGCGGGACGGACATCCGGAGTCTCAGGCTCGTATGACTGACAGTGGTGAAAGCCGAAAGGAAGCCACTGGCATGAAAACGGATGCCCCGACCGCAAAACACGAAATCAGAATTGGTTTTTGAAACGTCAAAACTATGAATGAGGCAGGAAAGCTGAGACAAATCACAGCAGAGATGAGGAACTACACGATACATATCCTGGGAATAAGCAAGAGCAGATGGACAGGTAGGGGGAGAATAAAAACAGCTACAGGGGAAACAGTACTTTATTCTGGCAGAGAGGATGGTCAGCACAACGAAGGTGTAGCCATTATCCTGAAGAAAGGAATGGAAAGGTCTTTACTGGAATGGAAACCCATCAACAACAGACTGATAAGAGCAAGACTAAGAGAGAGGTTCACCAACACCACAATTATACAATGCTATACACCAACAAACGACAGCGATGAAGAGATCAAGGACGAGTTCTATCAACAGGTACAAAAAGAAATGGAAACTACACCCAGGTACGATCTCATTATAGTAATGGGAGACATAAATGCGAAAGTGGGAGCACACAATAATTATACTTACTTACTTACTTAGTCGTTCCCCTTCTACCGTGAGGTGTAGAGGTTTGGAAGAGAGAGCGCCAGACCATTCTATCAGCTGTCTTCTTCCTGGCCTGGTTCCATTCTAGTCCTCCAAAGATTGTCTAATGTTGTCCTCCCAGCGGACTCTGGGTCGTCCTGGAGGTCTGGATCCCTGGCTCTTTGTTTCCCATGCTTGTCGTGGTAGCCGATCTTCTCCCATTCTGCAGACATGGCCAAACCATCTTAGTTGGGACTGTTCTATTTGGGTCTGCAGCGGATGGGATTTTAGGCCTTGACGGATCGTCTGGTTGCGGACCATGTCTCTTCTTGTTACTTCAACCACTTTCCTCAGATACCTCATTTCTGAGGTTTGGATCTGGCTTTTGTGGGTTGTAGTCATTGCCCACGACTCGCATCCATATGTCAAGACTGGGACATAGGTGGAGCGGTATACAGCCATCTTCGTTTTCTTACCAACCTCTTTCTTGCTGAGGAATCCACGATTTATGGCCTGAAAAAGTCTCCCAGCCGCTGCTTTTCGAGTGGCAAACTCTTCTTTGATGCCTCCCTTTCGGTCTATAATAGCTCCGAGATATTTAAAGTGGTCGACCTGCTCCAGGACCTGTTCTCCCAACTTAATCTGATGTTTTCTTTCTTCTCGTGATATCACCATGGATTTTGTTTTAGAGCTGCTTATGACCATCCCTCTCTTCTCCAGCTCTTCCTTCCAGACTTGCAGTTTGGATTGGAGATGTGCCTCTGATTTAGCAATCAGGGCAACATCATCAGCAAATGCCAGCTCCGAAATATAGACCTTTCTCATCTTCCAGTACCCCACTGAATACTTTCTTGTTCTCTCCTTACATGCCTTGATGACATCGTCCATAAGGAGTATGAAGAGGTAAGGTGATAGGATATCACCTTGTCTTACACCACTGGTGGTCCTGAACTCTTCTGACTTATGGTTTGCTGTCCTCACATAATTTCTGCAAGACTTGTAGAAGCTCTGTATAGCATGAATCAGAGGTGCTGGAATATTCTTCCTTGCCAAACAGTCCCAAAGTTTGCTCCAGGGGACCCTGTCAAACGCCTTTTCCAGATCTATGAAACAAAGATGGATCTCACACTTATACTCAAGGGCCTTTTCACTCAGCTGTCTGAGTGTGAAGATTAGGTCTTGAGTACTTCGGTTTGCTCGGAATCCGCACTGGACCTCATCCAATTGTGGCTCAGCTAGGCGTCGGAGTCTCTGCTCTAGGATTCTAGAGTAGATTTTACCAGGGACACTGAGAAGGGATATGCCTCTATGGTTTCCACATTGTCGATTGTCACCCTTTTTGAAAATTGGTGTTATGATGGCAATCTCTCAATCCTCACAATAATTATAACGAAAGAGTAATGGGGAAATGCGGCAGTGGAACAGCAAATGAGAATTGTGGTAAAGTGGGATGATATAAATATGTATAGGGGACTTAGTGTACTGACTGAGATCAGCTGTGAAGGTATCTGTATCTAATAGGTGTAGTGTTTTACAGATAACCTTACTTGCTACCACATTTATAACTCAGTCAGAATTATTCTGGAATATTGTGATGACTACGTTGAATGTCTAGGGTTATGTAAATGATGAAGTGTAAGTCACAACAACAACAGACAGATAAACAATTTAATTTATTCCACCACACTTGACAACACTGTGACACTCACACACATTTAACATTCTATAAGACTATCTTAAATGAGTCACTGGTAAAGTTTCAAATATATATGTATTAATTACTTTCACTAATATATATCCTGATTCAACTACAAAGTGAACCAGGAATCACAATCAATTGTAATCATTATTTATATATACATAATTTATAAATATGAACTTTGTAGTGACATATTTTATTAATATTATCCTATGTGTGTCAGTTGTGTAGTAGTACTATGAGGTAATACTGGTTTTGTTTTTCAAGCTATGTTGTTATTTGTCATCATGACTTCAAGTGTTTGTTTATCTGGGAAATAGTATGGGGAAAAAGTTCACAGTTCCTGTCAATTTAAACAAGGTATTGTCCCTCTTTTTTACTAAAATGTCAATTTTTGAGGGGACACATAATGTTGAGCTCCACTGGCCACAGAGGCTTAACTTTCGTGATGGCGGCAGGAAAAGACTCCTCTGCTCGATTGCTCCCCTGTGTTCTGGAGACACCTCACTAGTCGCTATCTGGACCCAGGAGTATGAGCCTCCAGATTCAGCAAAGCTCAGACCATGGAATAATACACAGTTACGTTGACTGGCAATGAATATAGCACAATTTCGATCTGCCGATGTCCCAGGCTTTTATTTAGAAAAATATGCACGGGCGCTCAACGCACTGGTTCTTTAGTAAGTTTATTTGAAAATGTGGTGCTGACCTGACGCTCCTAATTGACTATATTGGCGGGTCTAACCAATCGAGCCATGTTTACACAAGCGTTTGAAAAAAAGTACTCCTACTCACGTTTCCCTAACAACAAAGAATCAATATTTATAGCCCGACTAATCGTGTTTAGCCTTACATTTATTGCGCTCCAATCAAATAGGATTTAACATGGGGACCTATTTCCCGTACAATGGTGGTTTTAAAATCTGCCACTGAGCGATTCTGATTTTGGTGTTGTCTGACACCCTCACTATTTCTTTTGGCTATAATTTGTTAATTCCTAGACTATTTGCGTAACGTTTAACATATTCTTTGTCAGCAAGTCCTAAGGAACCCAAATATACAAATTTAAAGGAGCTAAGTGGCTGCGTTCAAAATATGCATTTTCTTCTAGGATAGTCGTGCTGTTGCCACCTCCTCACTTCCAAACTTTATGGTGTCTGGTGTACTGTCATGTTTTCAGACATAAAACATTATAATGTCATATTTCCTAATAAGCATTTTGTAAGTTTTTAAACCTAACTCTCGTATGGGTAGTGTTTTTTACCACTGTCGATTTGAAAAAAAACTAGTGCTTGTGGCCTTACATGCGTGATGGTAGTAATTGTATAGCGAGACGCGTGTTAGTGTGGCATGCGTTCCGGCTTTCAGCCCTCCCTTCTCTCTATCCTAATTCCATCTGTCTTTCGTTTATGGTAACTTAGTGTATAAAATGACATGAATGGAATATTAAATATAGGTCAGCTTGCGTATCTCAAGGTTTTTCTTAGAAATGGAGTACACGTTTTATCGTAGAAAGCGTGTATGCTGCAGTAGGCTTTTACTATCAACGTGAAACGTTACAATTTGCAGACGAAGTAGAAAACAAGGGGGATTTCGAGTACAGTCATTGTGACAGCACTGTTCTTTACCATTCTTCTTTCCTTTTATTGAAGTTATTTGTTAGGCTTTACATTTACTTTTTAATTTATATATGTGGATTAGAATTTCACACGACAAGAATGGGGACAAATTAATAAGCTTCTGCAGTATTAACAACCTGGTTATTGGAGGAACACTTTTTCCACACAAGGAAGTGCATAAGTTAACATGGGAATAACCAAACGGACGAGACAGAAACCAGATAGATCACATAATGATCAATGGCAGATGGAGACATGCACTACAAGACGTGAAAGTAAGAAGAGGCGCAGATGTGGGAAGTGATCATCACCTAGTAGTAGCAAGACTGAAAGTGAAATTCAGAGCTGCTGGACCAGTTGCAGTCAAACAGAAAAGATACAACATCACGAAACTGAAGGATCCCCTCACCAGAAAAGCTTTCGTGGTCGACGTAAAGAGAAGATATGAGATTATCAAAAACCAGGAAAGAACAGAGACCGATGATGTTGACCAGAGATTCAACACCATCTCAACAATATACAAGGAAAGCAGCAAGTCATGCTTGGGATTCCGGGAAAGAAAGAGCCAAGACTGGATAACACCAGATACGCTAAACACCATAGCGAAGAGAAAGGAAATGAAAAGAAAGAAAACAGAAGCCAAGTCTCCCAGATTAAAGGCAATATATAGTGAACAGTACAGTCAGCTGGACAAGGAAGTTAAACGTCAAACCCGTGCTAACAAAAGGACATTTCTGGATGACCTTGCAAGACAGGCAGAAGAGTCAGCACTGAGAAATGAACAAAGCACAGTATACAAAATAACTAAAATCATCAGTGGAAAACGAGGTGCAAACAATATTACATTAGTAAGAGATAAGCAAGGAAATCTCATCACAACAGTAGAGGGACAGGAAACAAGATGGGCAGAGCATTTCAGAGAAACTCTGAATAAGGAACCACCAGAGACACAACTGAATGTTCCTGAGGCTGAAAATGACCTAGATGTTAATACAGACGTCCCACGAAAAGAAGAAATCATCACAGCAATCAAAGGGTTAAAGAATGGAAAAGCTCCTGGTCATGATAACTTAAATGCAGAGCTATTTAAGACAGACGCAGAGCTAGCAGAAGAACTATTAGAACCACTATTTGCACAAGTCTGGAAAACAGGGACAACACCAACAGAGTGGAGAAAAGGAATAATTGTCAAATTGCCAAGAAGGGAGATCTTGCAGACTGCAATAATTGGAGAGGAAAAACTCTTCTCTCAGTTCCCAGCAAAATACTAGGCAGGATAATTATACAGAGAATCTCAAAAGCAGTAGACCACAAACTGAGGAAAGAACAAGCAGGATTTAGAAAGAACAGAAGATGTGTAGATCATATATTTACCCTCAGGAACATTATAGAGCAGTGCTCAGAATGGCAAAGACAGTTGTACATTAATTTCGTTGATTTTGAAAAGGCTTTTGACAGTATACATAGGGAAAGTTTATGGAAAATACTGAGGGCTTATGGAATTCCAAGCTGCATAGTGTCAATCATAAAAAGCCTTTATGCCAACTTTACGTGCAGCATTGGGCAGAGCAACCTAACCTTTGAAGTGAAGACAGGAGTACGACAGGGATGCCCCTTATCAACCACTCTATTTTTAACAGTCATAGACTGGGTGATGCGCCAGACAACAGAGGGCAATCCAAGAGGAATAAGATGGACTACATTTTTTACATTAGAAGATCTGGAATATGCAGATGACATTGCACTGCAAGCACTTTCACATCAACACATCTAGGAAAAAACGGATAGACTTAATAAGTATAGCCAGCAGGTGGGCTTGAACATCAACCTAAAGAAGACAGAGGTCATGACGCTCAATGTGAGCAACCCTGAGCCCATATCAGTAAGGAATCAGCAACTGGAACAGACAGATGCCTTCACATACCTAGGATGCATAGTAACACCAGACGGCGGAGCAAGCAAAGACATCAACAACAGAATGAACAAAGCAAGAACAGCCTTTTTTAGTCTAAACAACATCTGGAAGTCCTCTCAGTACATCACAAGCACAACATTAGGATTATATCAGAGCTGTGTGCTTTCTGTGCTTCTCTATTGCGTGGAGAGCTGGAGAGTTACAGAGAAGGAAATGTCGAAATTGTCCTCTTTTCACACAATATGCCTACGAAAAATTCTCCGAATCTTTTGGCCGAATATCATCACCAACCAAGATCTACTTACTCGGAGCAAGCAAGAGGACATGCACACCATCATAGCTGGCAGACGCTGGAGCTGGGTTGGCCATGTCCTCAGAAGAGACCCCGATACCATCACAAGAACAGCTATGCTATGGACCCCTGAAGGAAAACGAAACAGAGGCCGACCAAAAACAACTTGGCGGAGGACTGTGGAGGCTGAGATGCAAAGAATGAACCAGAGTTGGGGCACTGTACGAAGGATGGCCGCCGACCGAGCAAAGTGGAATCAATTTGTTGTTGCCCTACAAGACGCCACCAGGCGTAATGGCCACTGACTGCATTGACGGTTGGCGGCTAAGGATCAAAGAAGAAGATAAACTTGCGTGGGAACAAAATAGAATAATCGTACTGTATAAACATGCCTGGGAACAAAATAGAATAATCGTACTGTATAAACATGCCTAGGAACAAAATAGAATAATTGTACTGTATAAACATGCCTGGGATCAAAATAGAATAATCGTACTGTATAAACATGCCTGGGAACAAAATAGAATAATCGTACTGTATAAACTTGCATCGGAACAAAATATAATAATCGTACTGTATAAACATGCCTGGGAACAAAACAGAATAATCCTACTGTGTAAACATGCATGGGAACAAAATAGAATAATCGTACTGTATAAACTTGCATGGGAACAAAATAGAATAATCGTACTGTATAAACATGCCGGAAACAAAATAGAATAATCGTACTGTATAAACTTGTATGGGAACAAAATAGAATAATCGTACTGTATAAACATGCCTGGGAACAAAACAGAATAATCGTACTGTGTAACCTTGCATGGGAACAAAATAGAATAATCGTACTGTATAAACATGCCTGGAAACAAAATACAATAATCGTACTGTATAAACTTGTGTTGGAACAAAATAGAATAATCGTACTGTATAATACTCAGAACAGAACAGAATAACAGTAGGCCCTATACACTAGGGTGGCCATGTTGTTCAACACAAAAAAAGAGGACATATGCCATGTTTTTGTCATAAAAAGGAGGACGAGGCAGGACACTATTTGTGAAAAGTAGGACGAATTATAGGACACCTTTGTTCAATAACTACAAGACGCTGAAACAAATTTTTTTACATTCAAGCAGTAAGCTAATAAAATCACATTGATTTTGTGCCTACTTATATTTTTATGATGATAAAATCTTCTTCAACAAAGTTGGGCTACATTTTAAATATGCATAGAAATCAGAGCATGAAAGCTCCTTGGAATTGTACTGCACAAGTAGAGTGGGACAGAATCCGATATATCGATACTGCTATTTTTTATGAGTTTACCTCCTCTTGTATAGAGACACGTTCGGTCTATAATGTCTTGAACGAAGCGTGACCATATCTCCTTATTTGGTAGTATCAGTCAACTGTTGTAGATGTTTGAAACCTTTCTTAACGCTTCTGTTCATGTCCATAAAAGGCGCGACTGTGTAAGACTTTTATCTCGAATGTTCTTAGAATCGTCTTATTGTGAACAGCGACTCAGAGATTGTCACTCTGCGCATCTCTCGACTTGGTTGTCGTTTGTTGTTCCGCCCAGGTCGGGCAGTTGAGAAATGGACTGATTAGCGAGCGGACGCGACTGCGTCTTGTGATTCTCTGAGGGAAATACATTGTCTTTGTGAGTTAGTTAGCTAACTAGACTATTTCCCCGTATTATTCAAGCCTGCCTGGAGGCATATGTTCATGGTTGATTTTCCGAAATAAGGTAATTCCTCTTGTATCGAACTTTAGGCTATCATCTAGAGGTTCGTCATTTTGTCGCCTTTTTGCTCGCCTGTGTGATTCAAAATGGAGAGGTACTTTGACTAGGATTAAGTCATCGGTATCTTTATACCTGAACTAGTTATATATATCTATGGGTCGCTCTAGACCAACAAGACTATTGTCTGTGTTCCAGGATTCGTTATATCAGAGATCACGTCCAAGTCAGATGGTTAGACTTAGGAAGGTTATAAAGGTCGAGCTGACCTGTAATCCATGTATGCTACTCACGTGCAGACAGTAAACGGACGTATTGTATACATCTGATCTGCTAGCATCAGGAAGGGATAATTATTATTGTCTATGAACATTAAGGATCTGCAGCTGACCACGGTTGCAGAAGTTATATGTATTATTTATCAAGCTTCGCTATGATATTTGTTTTCCATACAACTATTGAGTATTGACTTCTACATGACTGTCAGTTAACATGAGTTTGAATGCTGCATTCGTTGTGCTATGCCGATGATAACATAAGTATCATGACTGTTTTGTGGCGTGCAATAAATGGTATAAACCTAAAGCGAAGTTACCATTTTATGACTCTACACGTCATGTTGCCTGTGGTGTACCCTGTGAACTGTTCTACTGCAACACACACAGCAACAATCTAAACCAGATAAGACACCCACATCTTGCATTGTAATACCTGGTGTCGATAGAGGTGGTAATTCGACGGCATCCTAAAACCACCCTTATCAGCTGCCTTGTGCTTTTCTGTTTCTATATGTTTTTTTTAAAAAATCAACTGTACCTTTATTTGCTACTGATACAAATGTGCCGCCTCTGCATACAAGACAAGTCTGCTTCATACTCTTGTTGACCACTGGAAAAGCACTGAAATTTTTTAAAAATTCATCTGTGAACTCACAATTCCGTTTTGACATTTTGAGCGAGTATCTGTAACATAAATATAATATAATGCGATTAATCAATGGTACATTCGATGTTAAAGTTAAAATTATTTGTAAAATGCAACAGACGAGGTTTCAATTTTAACAAACACAATACTATACTAGTAACTACTCGTGTATTTTTTCATAATAAACAAATTACAATAAATATAAAGCAGTACGAACTAAGGTTAATATTATTTGTAATTTGCAATAGACAACGAAGTTATAATTGACTAAATCCAGCCCCAAGTTCTTATTCATGCCGTTTTGTAATTTATATTTTCCCTTAACAAATGCCAATAAACCTAAACAGCGTTTAACCTGGGTTAAAATATGATAGTAATCTATTATAAACTATTGAACAACATGACAACTTACGGTACCGGTAGTGTTGTTGGCAATTTGCGCGATCCGTCGATTTTGCGGAGATAAAAATTCTTAAATCTGACAGAATTTCTGTACTCAGACGATGGTTCAGGATATATGAATATTGGTCCAAATACACAGTAGACCTATACACTTGTGTGGCGACTTAACAAAATAATAATATCCAAAATCGTACCCATAGAGGATATTGAACAGGATTTACTCAGAGATGGCAGGAGGAGGAAAATAAAGCACGCAAGAAGCTACTTCACCTTAAAGAAATCTAAAATTGTGGTTCTGTGGTGTAGTGGTTATCACGTCTGCTTTACACGCAGAAGGTCGCGAGTTCGAACCTCGCCAGAACCTTTTTTTCCCCCCTCTCTCTCTTTTTAACAGCTCTGGTGTTTAAACCCCCTTTTTAGAATTTGGTGAAAAATATTTGTGGAGAAATACTTGTCGGACGGGGGGACTTCTTCTGATGATCAGATTGCTTCCTGTTGTATCGCTCTGTAAAGAGTTTCCTATCATCTGTACCAAAATAAAGTTTTGCGCCAATACAAGTCTTTTTATTTGCAAATCTATGGTTTTCTTCTGATGATTTGGATTAATTTAAATCACTCCTTGACGGACATGCGCAGGATAGGCCCAGTGTATGTCCTACTACAGACCGTAAAGAAGTGACGTAACTTACGTTAACGTTCAACTGGGCCATTCGTCTGTTTGGTGTTATTGTAACAGGATGCGGTCGCCATTTTGAACAGCGTTTCTCAATTTTTGTTGTTGACGGAACACTTATATATATTTGAAATGAACTGACGGAACGTGATGATAAAAATTGGGTTTAAGGTAGCATTTTCCAAGTTTATATTATATTTTTTATATTTTACGATTAATTAAAATGAAGTTTCAGCTGTGTAAATAAAGTAATTAATTAATACAGCTAAAATAAGAATGATGTTAAAAAATTTTTCAATCACAGTATCCAACAAATACCAAATACTCCAACAGCTGGAAGATGAAACAGATATGGAAGACCACTGGCAACAAGTAAAAAATATATGGAACGAGACATGCGAAGAATTACTGAGAAAAAGAGAACGTCAGCACAAAGCATGGATAACAACAGAAACCATTTGTAAGATAGAAGACAGGAAAAACAAGAAAGCAGATTTAAACAGAAGCAAAACCAGAAGCTCCAAAGCCAAGGCTCATGAAGTGTACATAGAAGCAAACTAAGAAGTAAGAAGAAACATCAAAAGAGACAAGAAGAAGTATACTGATGATTTGGCAAGGGAAGCAGAGGAAGCTGCAGCCAAAGGAAATATGAGGGACCTGTACAATAACACAAAGAAGCTAACGGAAATATAAGCAAGCAAATAGCCTCATAAAAGATAAGAATGGAAAATTGCTCAGTAATATACAAGAACAAATGAAGAGATGGACAGAACATTTTGAGGAACTTCTCAATAGACCATCTCCAACTAATCCCCCAGACATCCAGTCAGCAGAAGAGGAGCTACAAATCAGCTGTGAACAAGTAGAGAAGAAATAAAGAAAGCCATAAAGCTTCTGAAAGATGGAAAAGCAGCTGACCCAGATTGCATTCCAGCAAAGGCCATCAAAACAGATATTGATACCTCTACAGAGATATAAAAACTACTTGGCAAAGTCTGGGAGAGAGAGGAAATACCAGCAGAATGGAACGAAGGTTATTTGGTCAAGTTGCCTAAGAAGGGAAATTTACAAGAGTGCACAAATTATAGAGGAATAATGTTACTATCAGTGCCAGGAAAAGTATTAAACAGAATCATACTTGATAGATTAAAAGAGTCCATAGACACGCAACTGAGAGATGAACAAGAAGGTTTTCGACAAAACAGATCCTGTACAGACCAGATAGCCACATTGAGAATAATAGTTGAACAAAGTCTGGAATGGAATTCACCGCTTGTTGAAGTCGCGTGTTGAAGAAGTGATTGGGGGGAAGATCAATGTTACAAATGTCTTGCTTGAAACGCCACACAGGCTATTATAATTAGGTATGCTGTTCTGTCACTGTCTGGAATATTTGAAGTGGGTGTTTGTTGGTACAGTCACTCACACCACAGTAACGCACGTAGGAGTCATGGAGCGTTGAAACGACTGGTGACGTTTAGTAAACAGTTTATTACGCCACAATACAATCATGTTGACATCAAAGACACAGTTTACAGCAACAATGTGAAATATCGGATAAATGAATCCGTAAAGCTCAATTACTCCATAGAGCTCAATTACAGAACGGCCTATACCACTCCTGGCCTCAAAACAACGTTAATACCTCAGAACTAAATCTTCACATCAAATAATGGCCTGTACACATCATGGCCTCAAAATATCTTCGCAAATATCCCTTCATAGGAAATACTGGCCTATACATCTCATGGCCTCAAAATATCTTCACATATCTCTTCATAGGAAACACTGGCCTATACATCTTATGGCCTCAAAATATCTTCACAAATATCCCTTCATAGGAAACACTGGCCTATACATCTCATGGCCTCAAAATATCTTCACAAATATCCCTTCATAGGAAACACTGGCCTATACCTCTCATGGCCTCAAAATATCTTCACAAATATCCCTTCATAGGAAACACTGGCCTATACATCTCATGGCCTCAAAATATCTTCACAAATATCCCTTCATAGGAAATACTGGCCTATACATCTCATGGCCTCAAAATATCTTAAACATCAGTATCCAAAAGGGACTGCATACACTGCAGTTACAAAATATCCACCCGTACACACACAGCGGAAAACACTCCTAGACATCTTCCCAGTACACTGCGCAGGCACACACTGACTATATTCCTCAGTCCCTTCACTCAGCTATCTCAGCATTCGACTCTCACGATAAAAATCCCCGCCTAATAAAACAGCTCAGTGAACGCGAGAGACCATCGCTCACTCAAAAATCATCCCAGCGCGAATTTCGTTCACCCACGTTCTAGCTGTTCTGTATCCAGAACATTCGCGAAGTTATTTTAAACACCTAAACACGGGAGCTAACAACAATCCGGTCAGCATCTACAAGAATATTACTGATAAACTCCCCTAGACCAAAACCCGACCTTAACACCGCTATACATCGGATTCGTGGACTATGAAAAAGGATTTGACAGTGTAGACAGAGAATCGCTTTGGAAATTGATGAGGCATTATGGAGTTCCCATGAAGATCATTAACTTAATAACGACGACCTATGAAGACATGACATGCAGAGTACTTCATGAAGGACAACTTACAGAACCGTTTAGGATTAGAACGGGAGTGAGACAGGGATGCCTCTTGTCTTCATTTCTATTCTTACTAGCAATAGATTGGGTTATGAAAACATCAACATCACACAACAGAAATAAAATCCAATGGAATCTGACTAAACAGCTTGATGATCTGGAGTTTGCAGATGGCTCTACTGTCCCATAACCATAATCAGATGCAAGAGAAAATGAAAATTCTCGATGAGAGGTCACAACATGTGGACCTGAAAATACACAGGGAAAAGACACAGGTTATGAGAATAAATGCAAGAAATGATAACAAGGTTGAACTTGAAGAAACTGTTGACTCTACTTTTGGCCAACAGATTGTTAACGCTTGTTTCAGATTGTTGACCCTGGTTTTTACGGCAATGTCATTTTTGCCAAATAATTCCTGCTTCAGTCCGTTTTATTAAACTGTTCATTATTTTAGGTTTATTCTGTTTTGTTAGTTGATATATTCTATTACGAGCAAATCGTGCTTAAATTATATTGGCGAATGGTAGGTGTAGATTGAACAACATTTCAACATTAGTGAGTTGATAAATCCTGGGATGAGAGTCCAACATAATATATTTTATTACGGCTTGTAGTCCACAAGACATTGCATAAATTTCAAGCAAATATAAGAATCGTCTCCTGAGTTTACTTCATTAATCGTTCTAACGTCTGGCTGTTTACTCGCGATTCCGCAGGTCGGTAATCCGGTAACGAACAACTAGAGTTAAACGATCATTATTATCTGGATACTTATTTATCAAATTACTCCCTGAAACTATACTTGATTTGACGAATATTCCACTTCATCACAAATGAGACGTTATTGTATCCATATCCAATAGGCAGACCCTGGTGCCATATAATAAAGAAAATCCTCAACACAATTACTATCATCAACGGGAGCCTTACAAAATCGCGTCCGTCTAGGACCGAATTCAAACTACAAAGGGTACAATTATACTGTCGTCACGTGCTAGCTTATCAACGCGACACGTCATCATAAATCTAGGCAACTCTAGCCCTTCGCGTTCAATACCGTGAAGCGCGAAACATAAGATACATTTATTAATAGCATTTTAAAACCTTTACTGTGTAACTTTTAACCGAGCTCACTATGACAGTGGCTAACATCATAAACCCTATGTAACAGAAACACCACTAAAAGATGTAAATCGTTCACGTATCTTGGAAGTAATATAGACAAAGTTGGAAGGACAGACAGTGATATCAAGATAAGAATACAAAAAGCAAGAGAAGCTTTCATTGCATTGGGAAACATATGGAGAACAAGAGAAATCAAGTCCAACACAAACATAAGAATCTTCAACTCAAATGTGGTCAGTCTTATTGTATGGCTCTGAGACATGGAGAACAACAAAAACAACAACCAAAAAGCTACAGACTTTTATAAACGGGTGCTTGCGTAGAATAGAAGGACTGAAATGGTATGACAAAGTCACAAATGTGGTATTGATGACAAGAACCAGACAAGTGCCAGTGGAACAAGAGTTGAGAAAAAGACGCTGGCGATGGATAGGACACACATTGAGGAAACCTGTTGACAGCATTACAAGGCAGTCCTTGTTCTGGAATCCACAGGGAAAGAGACTCAGAGGTAGACTAAAAAACACATGAAGAAGAGAACTGGAAACAGGTGTGAAAATGATGAGGAAAACATGGAAAGAACTTGAGCGGATAGCACAGGACAGGAAGACTTGGCAAGTGTTTGTTGAAGGCCTATGCTCCTTGGGGAGCTAAAGGGTATTGATTGATTGATTGAAAATCAGAATAATTAGAAATATCAGTAGTTTAATCACGTTTATTATTTACTACTAATAAAAGTAAAGTTTATGCTGTAAGTAAGTGTACATTTTAGATCAATGAGAAGAATGCTTGTGCTTTTTACCATCACATATTTGCTTAATATTTGGTACAATGTTTGAAAGTTGAATCCTTATGTCCGGTGCAGCGTCAAGTCGGTTCCTATATTTTGTTTTCATAGCTGCATAATAAGAAAATCACGTTTCATATATATGGTGTGTAGTGAAAATGGATGAAGCACTCGAATTGCCCGTTTTAATATGGTTAGGCTTTCTTGCAAAACACTGCTCCAAAAATCATTTAGGGAAAGTGTCACGGATTGCCTCCTCTTAGCTCTGCAGTAGTGGTCCACCAGTGGCCAACACTCAAGAGTATCTAATATGGGTCTTCAAAGGTGTCTACCTTCGCACAAGCGTTGTTGATAGAAGGATAATGACGCTTCTATCTCAAGGGACTGCTCACAAGACGTTTTCAGAAGTCAAGAACAATACTGCATAGGGCAGAGCACTATTAACTTATATCTGATCCGTCGCCTTTTGTGAAGAATTAAGCAATTGTTTTAGCCCGTTCAAGCCCCCAGCTGATGTAATCCAGCGAAATTATTTTATAAGTATTTGCTCTATAGATGTAAATATATGTCTAGATGTATATATATATATATATATATATATATATATATATATATATATATATATATATATATATATATATATATAAAAAAGTCTTGCTCATACATATGCTTTCATACTTATAATAACTGAATCAACAATGATTGTTTTGTTTTGAAATAACATGTAACAAATTTAATAGCCAATTAGTTTTAACAGGTTAAAACAACGATGGAATTATGGTGAATTTTAGATGTAAATAAAATTGTTTTCACTGAGACTTGGTTTGAGGATTGATAAAAACAATTGTCCATTTGCGGTTTCCTTAATAAACTTAGATGATTTAAGGGAGTCCTGCAGCCTTGGTTTCGTCAATTCTTCTGTGATGCGGGCTCTTCTCCACACAACTCGTCCAATATAGGCGGTTAGTGTTGATTCCCTGCTTTTAACTCACAACAAGTGACGTCGAAACTTCAGTCTTGCAAAGTCGGACCATAAACAGTCTGATAGCTTCGTTCCACGAACTTTAGACAAAATAAAAAGAACAAATGCCTCTGCTAAGTACATTTGTGGGCTGCAAATTAACAGGCGCATTGTCTCGCTGTCCACCCACCAATATTAGCCTCTCTGAATAATTATACTCCCTGAGTATACACAGCATAACTCGGGGAATATGATTACAAATCACCGTTATTCTTCTGGTTATTGAAATGGGAAAATATGTGCTTGGACAGCGCGAGGGCAATGGCATGCCTGAATTACAATTAACAAGGTACATATATCTCACAAACTGATATTATACACTTTAGGCACACGTGATGTAATCATCACTCATCACTGCTCCATTCGGAGCTTTTCGCGTTTCTGAGCGAATTAGCATAAAACAAACACCAGTGCTTGCTGTAGTGGTTTATGGATATACTATTTTCATATGTTGGGGTTGCCAACCTCATATATAACCACATAGCAGGGAAAACATGTCAAATTCACATTTGTAAAATAAATGTTTACACTTACCCCAAAGTAACTTTTGGGAACACAATCTCCTGGTACAGTGAGAATGGACACAGCAACTTAGGTTAGATGCTTTCGAATCACTTGGTCTGGGAAATTTTAATATTCCTCTTATGACGGGTGATCTGACTCCTTAGGTCTCCAAGCTTTGTATTTAAACATGCGGGTTTACTTTTAAGTTTCAAAGTTGCCCGAATACTCTGTCTTAAAAATGCGGGTTTACTTTTAAGTTTCAAAGTTGCCCAAATACTTCGATCGGTCACTTATAATTTTGGAATCCTTTGTTGGATCCTTTGCTCTGGTGAATTGCTAGCTTGACGTGGCGATGCAGCCTGATATGTGACTCCGATTTCGCTAGATTATATTGCCATTTCTTAGGTCAAGTCCCAGATTGTACTTTTAGATCAACTTGCCAATGAAAGTTAAAGTCTATTCCGGTTCGCAAATCAAGCCAATGGTAAGCTCCTTAGAACTATATGGGTCGGGGCGTTAAATCATAATATCCCCCTGCGTGTTTTAAAATATCAAATTTTTAAATTCCAATGCGTGACCTCTTTCTAATAAGGCAGTAATACTTCCGACTGCATTTTTATGCAAACTCACAAACAAATCCGTGAACCTATTTCCTGTCTAGATGCTTTTCCACAATATTGTAGATTATGACAGGTTATCTGTAATAATTACACAGAGATGGTCCAGCAGAAGCGATTACGTATATCACCTGTGTTTTCGTTCATCAGCCAGCCGGACAGATACGGATCGCCGGCAGCTTAGACAAACAATATGGCTTTCTTTTCATCGATCGTGCGCCACCACCTTGTATCAATAAAGCTCGACTCTATCAATGGTGATTAGACGACTTACGTGATAAACGTATCATCCGCTGACCTGTCTAATTAGCCTTGTATTCTTACGATTCACCTGGCGAAACGTAAACAAGTCTAGGGAGTTGTCAGAGCAAAAATGTAGAGCATAAAATATGTCAAATAATAGAACGGTGAATGCGGAAAATGAAGAAAAAAAAAAAGGTAAAGGAACCCGTTACACGCCCATTGAGGCATATTGGGAATATGGTGTTAGGCCCATATTATCTTGACCGTCGGCACACGAGGGGTGATGTGGTCGGCATCACGCCGGCCGCCTTAACCTTCCCAGAGTTGCTCTGGTACCCATTTGGGGCTGAGTCGACCCAGGAGCCGTTTGTGGCCTAAAAAATTCCCGCCTCATCTGGGGATCGAACCATAGACCACTGCGCTAGGAAGCCAGTGCACTAACCACTATGCTACCGCGGCTCCCAATGTAAAAGGACATACACAAATATCGTTACAGAAAGTTCATTAAATCTTTGTTTTATTCTTGAGTCTGAAGTCAAATCAATCAAACTCTGATAATCATGAGCTGATAAAAATTCTGGGTTGGCTGCATTTGCAAATGCATTTCGTATCCATTTTAGAAATAAGGTTTGAAAATAAGTTGTTAGCAACCGGTTCTACATTTTTTCTTCGCGGAACACCTTTCAATTGCTCGCGGAAAACTACTGTACCACGAATCAGTTTGAGAAACGCTGATCTAGAATACTGAAATTTAGAAGCCGGCTCAGGTCGGTCGAGTAGAGGATATGTGTTCAATGATCTATAGCAGTGGTGGCCAAGCTAAGGTTGGCCGAGGGCCAGATTATGGTAAAGGGTAACACCAGAGGGCCAGACCTATAAAATCCTTAAAAAATAACGTTCTGAAATTTAGTTTTACATGTCACGTACAGAAAGCAACGGCAGACTACGGTACTGCACATCTGCCAAGACATGTATACCAGTCTTCGGACTGAAATTACTGTTAAAAAAATATAATGAATCTGTTGTTTTAATTTAAGTTATTTGTAATATGCCATGTAATTATTTATTTCAAACATACATTTGTGTGTTATTTCATTGTGAAGAGTGTGGCTTCAATCAACAATAAGAGGCCGGCCAAAACAGGTTGGCGGGCCGGTCAAAACTGGTTGGCGGGCCGGAGCTGGCCCGCGGGCTGTAGTTTGGCCACCGCTGATCTATAGTATTCTATAGCAAGGGTACTCAACGCGGTGCCCGCCAAGGCTTATTTGTGTGTCCGCGAAAGATTTGCGGATGAAAGGATCAATATATAAATTTGCTCGCGTGGTCAAAAATTATAGCTTACCCTCTATTGAACTTGTTAGGTATTGGTGGTTAGTATTCTCAATAAAATAACAAAAATGCTTCCGACATATACAGAAAGCTATGTTATATTCAAGTAAGGGCTGTTACCCTAGCAAGCTAAGCCTAACTAACAATACAGCAGGAACATCAGCATTCACACATGACTATGAAATGTTGACCAGTGACATAATCAGCATTCACTCATGACTATGAAATGTTGACCAGTGACATATAGTGCCAACAATCACATTAATTATACGTTTGACTCAAATGGTTTGAAGATCACTTTTTAAAAATCCTGAATATTTCTCATATATGTGTTTACTCAGTCTCATGTAAGTACAATATTGTGTATATTTTGTTGTAAGTTAAACCCCCTTTTTGGGAGCCGCGCTGGTGTAATGATTACCACACTGCGCTGGCGATCGGGTGATTCAGGCTCGAGCCCTGGCGAGGACATTTGAAGCAGTGTCTTCGACCGGGACTTAGGCTGGAATAATTCGAGCACTGGCGAAGACTTGAAGAAGTACCTTCGACCAGGGATTGGAATAACCTGAACGGCTCCTGAGCCGTCCCAGCTCTAATGGGTGCACCCGAAATCGGCGAGTATCTGCCTGAATGGCGAGAGGACACCTGTCAGTGTACAGGGGAAAAAAGGATACATAAAATCAGTCTCAGGTTAGACATATTAACCTGAGATTTCGCCTCGAGTATTAGCGGGCGTACTGAAAAAAGCCCCTTTTTAAATAAGCGAGTCGTGATATTTGGTTGACGCTAAACAGTTTCTTATAACTGTAAAATGTGCTAGCGATGCACACACAAAAAAAAGGGGGGGGGGGGATGAAAGACCCCTGACATATAGGTTAACAACGTTCAACAGATTTACGAGGATGTCACGAAAAAGAGAGTAATTCTATTAAATCGGACAAGAGACTAGGGTGTATAAAATGGATCAGCAAGGAATGCTGACTCTGAGAAAACTTTATTTGAACCTAAGTAACACGGAACAGCGTAGGTCACTGAACGAGTAAAACAATGGTTTGGTGGGAAATCACGTAGTATTTTCTGAGAATGATAACCTTAAAGGTCGGACCTTGATATGTTTGTTGGGACAGTCAGGGAAAAGAAGCTGAAGTGAAAACATCGGGTAAAGTTTATGCTGCGGTTCAGCAGATACGCGATATACTGAGATACGATAAAGAAATAAGTCTTCTTCTTCTTCTTCTTGCGATCGCATCTTTGATGATTACACCGTCAGACGAGTTCTCATGATGAATTCGACTGTCGTTTGAAGTTCCTCCCTAACTCCATATAGCTTTGAGTTTAGTGTTGAGTCATTGGGCCAGCATATCTTTCCCAACTGGTCATACAGAGGACAGTCCTGTAGAACATGCTCAGCAGTCTGTTCGCTTAATCCACATGTGCACAGTGGTGAAGCAGACAATCGTAGCTTGTGCATGTGTTTATTCAGTTTGTTATGCCCTGTCCTGAGTCGAAAAATAGTTATCTGTCCCTGCCGGTCGAGAGTGTGATAGTCGTCTTTGGGTTGGTTCTGTTCTCTTCTGATAGTCTGGATAGCTCTCTTTTTCTCAAAGTATGTGACTTCGTTATCTTCTTGTTCACATTCTCCTCCCTTTTTTGCAAGTTTATCTGCCTTTTCATTTCCGGGTACACCACAATGAGATGGTACCCACTGAAGTATGGTTCTCTTTTTGGCAGCTACCTTGTTTAGTTCATTTCTCAGATGCGGGAGTTTACCACCTTTGAGAGCTTGCAGGACAGACAGTGCATCTGTGAGGATGACTACCTGGTGGCAGTCAGAGTTGGTGTTATAAATCATATTTGCAGCTTGCTCTAGAGCTTGAACCTCAGCTGTATAGTTGGAACAGAATTTACCAGTGGGAATGTGCCTAGTCTCATAGTGGTTGTCAGGATATGAGATAAAGATACCGGCACCTCCATTCCTAACAGCATTAGTTGCTGATCCATCTGTATAGGCATGTATCCATGATTGATCGGGATAGCTTTCTTGGATCATACTCAATGTAGCAGTTCGTTTTTGCAGATCATTATACTCACATCCACTTGTGAGACCACTGACTGATGTATTAATTTGGAGGGCACTGCTGGCCTGCTCCCATGGTACAGGGTATAGGGTGGGCTTCAGTGGTGTTGTCTTCATGGATAGGTCTTCTTGATGCTGTCTTATAAGTCTTTTCCCCCGATGCACAAAGCTGCTACGCTTTAGACGTCCCAATGCCAGATCATCTAGTCTTGCCTTCATTGGGTGCATTGGCATACTGTTGTACTTTTCCATCTGGATCATGGTTTTTTGTGTCTCTTCTATGGGACAATGTCTGTAATCCAGCAACCTTCTGCATCTCTGTTATTGGTGTAGTTTTCATGGCTCCTGTAATGAGCCTGAGAGCTTGATTTTGCACCTTGTCCAAAGACTGCAGATGTGAGTTAGCAGCTGATGACCATGCTACTGAGCTAAACTCTAAGTGTGGTCTTATTACTCCATTATAAATCTTCTTTAGATTTCGTTCATTTGCTCCCCAGTTGGTACCTGCTAATTTTCTGAGTATGCCTAGTCGTCTTCGGGCCTTTCCTTCTGCATTTTCAAGAAATAAGTCAAAACCTCATCTTAAAACAATGAAGAGACTAAATCAAACATCGTTGATTAATTTTATGCAGAAACAAAATAAAATAAAAAAGATAAGGAAAGTACGAGTGATGTCGATTTGAGAATAAATATGAAGGAATTTAAAGCTGAATCAGTGCCATCTACTTCTGTAACAATTAGTGCGTTATCTACTGAAATTGGACGCTCTAATTTAAATAACATATGTGGTGACAATGAAAGCGAATTGTATCACAAGTTAGACATTGGTAACTTTTTTAAAGGAGTTAAGGATGGCCTCATCAAAGTACAAGCTCTAAAAAATCCATGGATACCTTCTGATAAATTCGTTTTCCCAGTTTCAAGTACAAAGAATTCAACTTTCTAATAATGTCCTCAAAAATATCCTCTAGATAATAAAGGTTTTCTAAACCTAGTTCATTTAACAAAGTAGCAAGTAATGGTCCTTGGTACCTGCATCAACCGATGCAGTACAATGCAGCGACATGTGAGCTGGAAAAGAACATCTCGTGACGACGACTTTCGGAGACAGGCTATGAATCGAAATCGCTCACGACCCAAAATCGATAGAGTTAATGAAAAAGTCAATTTACCTTGCTTTCATGAAATACAGAAATATCACGCCTCCCGGCATGTGCAAATACACTAGAGGTATTATCCCGAATAAACGAAATATCCATAAGAGGACTACACATCCCTGACAGAACAAAAAATAGCGGAGATCCCCTCTTCAACGAGGCATCTCTTTCGCCATTCCAAATCGCTCACTCCCACTAGTGGTGGGCGGAAACCGATCGACAAAACAACAAGACAAGTCATGCGCAGTCCAGCGCAAAAATGACCACAGCTCAAACTTAACTGCATTCGATACCAACGCGAGAAGACAAATGCTTACCGAGAAAAGTGACTATAAATTTCAAGCAGTTGTTGCCCTTGCGTTATAAAATAGATATTGTAAAAAAAGATGTTGCGAGAATTTATCACGCAACATATCACCACCTCCTCCCGATAAAAAAAAAAATGTGGAACATATTTTTTTTTTTTAAATATCAAAGAGCATGCGATAAGCGGCTCAAAACGCACGAATTATGCGCTGATAATTAATTAAATTGCCTAACATGAGGCTAATTATAGAGTGTCTGGTGAGGATATACCTCAACAGAAAAATAAATATGTCTCAAAAAATATTCACATCGGGGAGGTGTCACCAACACACATCACGTTAGCATGTAAACACAATATACGTATGCAAGTTACTATAATCATCATTAAACAGCATACTCTAATATTGTCTTTAAAAATGGATGTACAAATCTGATAGGAAAATTTAATAGTACATTCTTTGACATGTAATGACATAAGTACATAGTAAAGTTAAACTACATGACGATCCAGGACATATGCTCTGGTATTCCGAGGGTAAGTACACAATCTAGAACTCGTAAGGTAAGTCCTCAGCTCAACAATGACACTCTGAGAAAGTACAAGCAATATAATGCTAATTAATAACTAATATGCTTCATAAGGTACAATACATTATTAATAATTGTGGCTGTTTAGTAAACTAACGGCCCTTATATTAACTACTCAGTCCTCCTCTATCATCTTAAAAAAACGAACAGAAGAAGATGACAACAAAGCACGATAGTGTGTACATATAAAGTAAGTACAGATGTGCTAATCTATTGTAGAAATATAGGTGTGTTATGACTCTGTAATATATGGAAATATAGGACAGAAGTATTAGTTGGAGTCATGTGGGCATCTAGACAAAATGTCAGCCATCACATTATCCGCACCACGGATAGCTCGTACCGTGAAGTGAAAAGGTTGAAGAGCTATAGCATAGCGAGTGGATCTCGAACTCTTCAAATTCTTAGTCTGAATAGCTGTAAGAGCTTTCTGATCAGTCTCTAGAATGAAATGTGCGCCCAGGAGGAATCTTTGTAGCTTTAGAATTGACCAAACCATCGCTAACAACTCACGGTCTAAAACCGAGTAGTTCCTCTCTGCCGCATTTAGTTTTCTAGAAATGTACATAACAGGATGCAGAGTATTTGCATATTCTTGCATCAGTGCTGCTCCAATCCCAGTGGATGAAGCATCACTCCAAAAAACAAAAGTCCTATCAAGAGTAGGTAATCTTAAGATGGGAGGAGAAGAAAATATATTCTTGATTTGGTCTAGTGAAGATTGGCATTCTTCAGACCAACGGACCAGATTAGGCGAACCTTTCTTCAACAATGTTGATAGAGGTGCCATGATCGAAGATAAATTTGGAATAAATCTCCCATAAAATTGAATTAAACCTAAGAGACTCCTAACTTGTTTCTTCGTTTTAGGAACAGAGATGTTCAGTATTTTGGAAGTATTGTGGTGGTCTTCTGTCTTCAAGAGACCATGACCAACACGATGACCAGGAAAGAGATTTCACACAAAACCAACAAAAAGCTTTAGAAGGTTTTGCTGTCAAATTATTCTCACGTAGAGTGGACAGTAAGTCATATAACCCTAAATAGTGATCTTCCCAGGTATCACTGAAGAGACAAGATGTCATCTAAGTATGCGATGACATCCGAACGATGTGACAGAATTCGACGCATCATGCGAACGAAAAAGTGGCAGGGGCGTTCATGAGACCAAAAGGCATAACATTCCATTGAAATAGACCCCTAGGTGTAGAAAAAGCAGTAAGAGGTTTGGCATGCTCTGCTAAAGGCACTTGCCAATAACCTTTAGACAAGTCAAGTTTAGTGAAGAATCTAGAATTAGAAAGTCTAATCAGTAGATCTTCTAACAAAGGCATCGGTTCAGCGTCGAACTTTGTGACCTGATTCAATTTGCGATAATCAACGCAAATTCGTATGTTCTTATCCTTCTTCCGGACAATTACCATGGAAGAAGAATATGGTGAAGTCGATGGTTCAATTATATTTAATTGAATCATTTCATCCAATTCCTTTTCCACTTGCGACTGAAAGTGTATAGGAATAGGATACGGCCTAACCCTAATTGGATTATTGTCGGTAAGAATTATGTCATGTTCTATGACATCTGTGTGTCCAGGAATGTCAGTGAGAACATCCTGAAATGTTTGTAACATCGACGAGACTTGTCGATGTTCGTCACCAGAAAGATTAGGAGAAACAGAAACGTTTTTCCAAGATTCCGTGGAATGTAATGGAACCACTGGAAGGGGAAGGTTGACATCAGAGAAGGTAGCTTCCTCATCCTGAATGACAGACAGGGATGAATAATGACCGTGAGGTGCAGGAGCATCATCCGTTGCCTGGAAAAAAATAGGCAGCAAATAGTCCGGACGTTCGTGAAATTTCCGAAAGCATGTTTATGTGGAAAGTTTTATGCTTTCCATCAATATCGACCACATAGTCAACATCGGAAATCCGAGAGACTATTGCATACGGACCTTTCCATGCAATAAGAAGTCTATTTTCCCTACTGGGGAGTAGGACGAATGCTTTGTCACCTGGACAAAGTTGTCGTAGACATCTATTCTTATTAGCAAACTGTCTTGCCTTCTCTTTAGCAATTTCTGATGAAACAGTTGCTAGCTTACATGCCTCAATGATCTTTTGTCTAAGAGCAATGACATACTCATATGAGGATTGAGTTTCATCGCTAATATCATCGGCAGTGATGAGATCGTGTAATAAAGACATAGGGCCGCGTGGACGCGCGCCAAAGACAAGTTCGAAGGGAGAAAATCCTGTGTGTTCATTAGGGACTTCTCTATAGGCAAAGAGAGCCGCGGGTAAAACCCTGTCCCAATCTTGAGGATGATCTTCAGTTATCTTACCAAGCAAAGTCTTGAGCGTTCTATTCAGACGCTCAACTAACCCATTAGACATAGGATGGTAGATACTACTGAGAGATCGTTCAATATGTAAGGTAGACATTACCTGTGACATAGTGTCAGATATGTGTTGAGTGCCATGGTCTGACAATATTTCTCTGGGGAACCCCAAGCGAGAAAATATCAACCAAAGAGCATCTGCGATATCTGTAGTAGATATGCTCTTAAGAGGAATAGCCCCTGGCCAACGTGTGCACATATCGACACATGTAAGGATAAACTGATGTCCTCTGGCCGACTTGACCTTAAAAGGGCCAATAATATCTATGGCCATTTTCTGAAACGGCCGAATAGGAATGTCAGCAGCCTGGATAGGCGCAGCATGTCGTGGTCCTCTAGATTTGACCTCCTGACATACCTTGCATGATCGGCAGTAAATACGAATGTCCTTATTGACAAAATGCCAAAAGAAAGCCGCAAGGACTCTCGACTTCGTACGGGCAAAACCCATATGTCCAGCACATTGCGAGTCATGAGCATGTTGCAATATTTGGACTCTCATGCTCTTGGGAACAAGAATTTGCGAATGTGCCGACGTAGTCGAATCTTGTACCATACGTACAAGTACGCCGTTTCTCATTGCAATCCAAGATTTTCTATTTGTATCCTGATTCGGATCACCTTTCTTCGCAAGAACGAAGAATTTTTTTAAAGAAGAATCTTCTTCTTGCAATTTTATGAAAGAGTCACGAGTGATTACTAAGTGACTATCTTGGCTATCAACTTCATTCACACTATTCAGTGAAGTTTCGGGTGTTTGTAGAGCTTGTGCTCTTGTAACTACTGCATTTGTAGCTTGCATGTTATTATCTTCCCAAGCAGCAATCTGCTGTGGGGTACACTCCCTAACTCCGTGAATACGACCAATAATAAGGTCCGCAATAGGATTAGGTAACAGACAAGCATGCACATCTCCAGTAAAGAAAGGAGTGGCAATGCGAATTACAGCAGTAGGATATTTTTCTAGAGTGCCGCCAAATGTGACACATTTAATAACCCTTCCTGTAGCACAAGATGGATCTACAAGCGATTGTCTAACACCAATAGTGGTGCATCCGGAATCGAAAAGTAGTGAGACCGGAGTATCATTAACAAGACCCTTATGTAGGATTAAAGAACCCCTCCCGTCATGCGCAACAGCAGCAGGAAGAGCGGGAAGTGGGTGACCACAACTCAAAGTAGTTATGGTACCCGGTTCGAATAAAGTACTGCATTGGGGGCATTTGTTTGCTCTCTCAAAGTCAAAAGCAGAACTAGTGACAGCGTCAAAGTTTTTATTATCAACAACATGATTACAGGCTGCCTCAGTTTCCTGTTGTACAGCATTAGCCTGCTGATATCTCTTTTTTTTGTGTTGAGATCTACCCCGACTATTATTACCTCTGAAGTTATCAGAGTTATTATTATCTCTGCAGTTATTATTGTCTCTATTGTAATTGTTATACTGGTTCGAATTCCAGTTTCCACGATTACTATCATGTTCACATTGATGCGAACATCTATTTGTTTGGTTTTGAGGTCTTCGGCAGGAATAACCTCTATTACCATATCCTCTTTTGAAATTCTTATAATTATTAGGGTGATAGTAACGAGTACTATCAGGTTGTCTCCAATTCTTCGAAGAAGAATCACCATGAAATTGATTTCCATGATTTTGACAGAAATTACCGCTACTCTTTCTATCAAAATTTTGTTGGGATCTACGAGCAAAGTTTTGACCATACGGAGCTGCCGAAGCAACTGGTAAACCTTCTTTCACCTTAGAGTTACCCATGGTTATGTGTGGGTGCGCAGTTACGTATTGGCAACAGAAATCTTCCATTTCTTTTATTGTTTTAGGTTTACGTTCATGAAGGAAAGCAAGGAAAGACTCATTGACAGACGACATGACTTTGTCTCTAAGTATTAAGTCCATAAGTCCTTCATAAGTTTTTTCCGTCTTAGATAGTTCAACCCATCGTGAGAAAGTAATGCGTATTCTTGCAATAAACTCGGAGAATTCAACTCCATTTTCAGGTAACATGTTTTTAAATTGTAGACGATAGCCGTCTTCGTTAAGCTGATATTTCTTTAACAAAGCGGCCCTGACAACCTCATAATTGTTCTTGTCAGGTTCATCCACCATATTTAATATACTTAGAGCTTTACCTGTCAGTATCCCTGATAACTGATAAACATATTTTGCTTTGTCTATGTTATGAGCTGTACATGCTTGTTCAAATCTGTCCAGATAGAACATTATGTCATCACTGGAAGGACTAAATGTTGGTAACTTAATCTTAAAAGTATCATTATTAGCCTTACCAGAAGATGAACCCTTGTTTGAATCATTACCATTACTCATGCTCGTCAATTTCAATTTTTCCAACTCTAAAGCTAAGACCTTTTCTTCATGTTCCATTTTTGCTTTCTCTTTCCTCTCATCAGACTCTCTCTGTAATCTTCTTTCCTCAGCCTGAGCCTCTTTTTGAAGTCTTTCATTTTCAGCTTCTTTTTCAAGTCTTTTATTTTCAGCCTCTTTTTCAAGTCTTTTATTCTCAGCCTCTTTTTCAAGTCTTTTATTCTCAGCCTCTTTTTGAAGTCTTTCAGCTTCTAGCTGTAGCTGGAGTTTTCTCTCCTCAGCTTCTGATTCCCTTTTTTGTTTTTCCATTTCCATTTGGAATCTTTTTTCATCCACCTGCATCTGCAGTTTCTTTTGTTCAGCTTCCATCTGCAGTTTCTTTTGTTCAGCTTCCATTGCTTTATCATATCGAGCAGTTGCAAATTCTTCTAACTTATCACCAGTCTTGCCAAGCAATTTACCCTGCTCAATAAAGTGCTCAAATGTAGACATGTTGTCTAACATATGAGTCCAAAACCTGAAATAATTAACTAATTTATTTCAAACCTAAGTGTAACAAGTCTTAATTAAGCACTTGTATATTCACATCACCTTATATTATCCCAGTCTCTGTGGGAAACAAGTCTCCAATCAAAGAACTTGTATATGAAATATCAGCACTCAATTCTTGATCATAAGTGCACTTCTCATTCAATAGTGCACGACACTATTCATCATTCATTTATCATCAGTATAGTAGTAACAGTGCATTAGCATAGTCCATTAACTAATTACTATAACTGTAAACAATGACTATGTAAACACATGCAGAATGTAAACATTGAAAATGTAAACAATACAAACAATGTAAACAATAACAATGTAAACAATAACAAAGATCAGCAACAATACAAAAACTTTCGCAGAAATCAACTAAAAAATAAAGCAGAAATTAATGAAATATCACAAAAAAATGTGACGATATCTGCGATAGAATTAAACAAAATACATGACACCACAGTGTATAAACAAAAATGTTGTATGAAACTAAATTATAGACAAGAGTAGGCTAACAAATACAAACAAATCAAAACAAAACTAAAGAATGTGAAATAATAACGAAAACAATATTAAAACATGTCATCACAGCTAACATAAATAGCAACAGAAGTCGCTTAGCAAATTCCAGTATCGGAAATTTGCAAACCCTACAGAAAACGCTCACAATAGACGACCTCTATGACGTGGCATAATCTAACGGAGACACCACCCAACCGAGAACCCGCTGAAATATAAACATATAAATATACAAATAACATATAAACATATAACATATAGAATGAGATGATACACAGAAGACTCAGCAGAAGTATAAGGGCACAGTTTACATACAAACAGGCCACTTAACTTATAGGCTTCCAATCGTAGAACAGCAGAAAAAACGGATGTCAATCAACGTCCTAAAGAGCGAAGCTCCAACGATGATGGCACATCTGAACTGCTTCCACTGCTAACACGATGGTACAAGAGCTTCTGACATACTGTGTGTTGAGTTGTTTCGGCACTTGACCTTCTAATCCAAAAGTAAGTTGATGGAAATCGGTACTTGGCCTTCTTCAGAAAACAACCCGTTTCAACCGGCACTTGACCTTCACAAAAACGACAGCACTGGAACCTTGACAGCAGCAACTTGCTTGACTTGCGTAAAAGATAACAGCAGTCCGAGTTATCCGGCAACATGTAACAACGCCGGGTACTGTCAAATTCTTGTTTCCGTCAAAAAATTGAAATTTTGACTTTTACCGGGCAACGCCGAGTACTTTGAAAATTTTGAAGATGTTGACTGTATTGAAGAATGTTAATTTCTTGAAGGATGCTGATGAATTCTTGTTGAAAATGAAGTGGGTAAGGGACCCCGTGTTTGCTGGTACCAGAATCAAACCAGCTTATGGCCACCAAATGATGCGTGATGCCATATGATGATGGATGGCATCCGCATGTCTGGTTTTGTGTAGTGTAGATGTGTTCAGTCAAAACAATGTTCATGCAACAATAACAGGGCAATCCACATAGGACGTCAGTAAACTCACGACGTATAAAGTCAATGAGTCTTGAAACAGCCGTTGACGTTTTTCTTCATTATTTATTGTGGACGCCACAGTGACAAAATGGTTACGCAAATGTGTAGGCACATCAAACAGTCATTATCACAGCAACATTCAATACAGCAATAAACGGTAGACAGCATTACAATGATGAGTCAGATGCATGTTATATTTCATAGTGCTGTAAATGTAGTCAGGTGGAAAACTCCATCCTTTTCTATAACAGCCAGGAGATAACCAGATGTATGAGATCAGTTCACTCTCCTTAGTTTGACTTCAGCAAGACAGACACGTCTGCCGAAGTATAAATAAGGTCCTCAAAAATATCCTCTAGATAATAAAGGTTTTCTAAACCTAGTTCATTTAACAAAGTAGCAAGTAATGGTCCTTGGTACCTGCATCAACCGATGCAGTACAATGCAGCGACATGTGAGCTGGAAAAGAACATCTCGTGACGACGACTTTCGGAGACAGGCTATGAATCGAAATCGCTCACGACCCAAAATCGATAGAGTTAATGAAAAAGTCAATTTACCTTGCTTTCAAGAAATACAGAAATATCACGCCTCCCGGCATGTGCAAATACACTAGAGGTATTATCCCGAATAAACGAAATATCCATAAGAGGACTACACATCCCTGACAGAACAAAAATAGCGGAGATCCCCTCTTCAACGAGGCATCTCTTTCGCCATTCCAAATCGCTCACTCACACTAGTGGTGGGCGGAAACCGATCGACAAAACAACAAGACAAGTCATGCGCAGTCCAGCGCAAAAATGACCACAGCTCAAACTTAACTGCATTCGATACCAACGCGAGAAGACAAATGCTTACCGAGAAAAGTGACTATAAATTCCAAGCAGTTGTTGCCCTTGCGTTATAAAATAGATATTGTAAAAAACGATGTTGCGAGAATTTATCACGCAACAGTTAGTCTATTCAAAATTTGCGGGTGGTGCATTGTGCAAGATGTGTTTATTATTTGCACGTGACGTTCGAGGTGGAGGAGATCAAGCATTAGGCGCATCAGTATCAGCAGGTTACTTAAAGTGGAAGAATATCAAAGAAGATCTTCGTAAACATGTTGATGGGGCCGAAAAGGAGACGCCCGCCCCCTACCTGTTTCTAGGCAGATTATTTTCGATGTGCGCGAAGCATTCTGGGTTGCGAAAAGTCTGAAGTAGAAGATATGTAATGAGGCCATAATAAAGCCTGAGAAATTAATTGTGGTGTATAGTTGTGAGTCATATTTGATATTCGTGTGTTATATTAAATAGCTGTAGGTTTTATTTGTGTTTTCGCTATTCCTAAAGCGATAATCGCGTGTGATATTTAAGTAGCCAAGATTAATACGCCTAGCGCGCAGTAGTTGAGTGATTAGCCTAGTGCCTATAAAAAGAGATAGCGAACCAGCAGCGGGCCTTCTTAAAGTATCAGTCCAGACAAGAGAGGACGAAACGAGGCGCGCTGTGTACCCACACAGAAGAACACAAAGACATGACACGTGAGTTAATTTAAATTAGAATTAGTTTTATATAATTCGGAAATAATATCGATGTGGCTATTTTAATGTTGAGTGATATAGATAGATGTGTTTCCAAAGGAAATGTCTTTTTAGGACATTATGATTTAGTCTCGAAGTGATAGATGAGTGAAAATAATGTTTGATAGGTTTTATTAGGCACGCAAAGCCCAAATCACAGATGTGAGAGTTTAAGAGCAATTATGTCAGTCATCAGACCGGGCAAGAAAGGCAAATTTAGTAGGGAGCTATTTCATACATGAAACTGGACAGAGAAGCGATTTTTTACTTTAATTTAGATGATATTGACTGTTATCAGGATGGCAACCACGTGGTCATGAAAGGCGGCGCGTCACCATGTGTGATTGTATAAAGAAGACGCCAGTTTTATATTGTGTGAATTGACACGTGGGTGGGAAGCAGATTAAGATAATTTTCCCCAGTAAAGGAAAGAGATAGTTTTCGTGTTATTGCCAGTTTTGTTAAAGTCAAGAGTAATTATTTTATTTCTTTTATGTAAAAGTAATTGAGTGTATTTCACGATAGCCTACTTATCATAATTCTACTGTATATTTAATGGGTTACTGTGAGGTGAGAATATGTATTTAGATTTCTGGAGAGCGCGAGGCCACTCCTTTGTTGAGACATGTGTTTCTCTGGTTGCTCCCGGCGGAGCATGGAAACACCAATGTGGCTGGTGTCTATCACAAGCCGACAAGAAGCATTTTTATGCTATGGCAGTGATTTGTTTCGGTAACGATGTGTTTCATGTGATGAGATTCCCAGTCTCATCAGTGGTCATATACGACACGCTTGTTGCCAGGCGCACCAGTCGTCACATACGACATGCTTCAGAATGCAGTAACGAATACTGATGTGGATAGGTTACGAGATAGTAGCTTATTCTCATTACTAAGAGTATTTGTTGTACATATATTTGAATATTATTTTATGTCCATTTTATGATTATTTAATTATGGTTATGTGAGGAATGGTTGTGAGAGCACGTGGGCTCACTTCAAGGTATATATTTCTCTTCTCAACTCCTGAGGGAGCATGGGGCCAACAGTGTGGTTTGCCTCCATATTAAGTATTCATATGCTAGGGCAGTAGTGGTTTCGGTAGCAATCTGTGTTACACGATGAGGTTGCCAGCCTCATGCACAACACCATACTAGTCTCATTGGACGACATGCATGAGTGTGTGTATGTGTGATAGCTGAGAGTTTGCCCTTGCAGTAGTGGTTTCGGTGGCAATCTGTGTTACATGGTGAGGTTGCCAGCCTCATGCACAACACCATACTAGTCGCATTGGACGACACACATGAGTGTGTTTGTGTGTGATAGTTGAGTGTGTTGAGTGTGTCAGGTGGCGGCGTAGGACAGTTTGACAGGTGAGAGCGTGGTGTTTCTCATTCAGTATTATATTATGATTTTAACTATTCTGTGCTTTGTTTGCTTCTTCAGATTAGCATCGGACACTGTTGGGTGTTTTGTTTTGTTTAGTTTCGTTTTGTTATGTTCGCTAGTTTATTTGTTTAATGTTTGCTTTGTCACTGAATGGGTTGTAAAAATAAATATAGCCCCTGCCTCTAGAATCAAGAGTTTTATTGTTGTTCGGGTCGGTGCGAGTGTGACAAGAGAGTGATCACACATCACAATATAATCATCATCATCATCTCGCCCACCCTATCACACATGGAAAAACAAAATATCATCTCAAGGCAAGTGTCATGGGTTTCGACTCCCCTGCTCTGCAGTAGTGGTCCAACAATGGCCAAACTTAAGAGTATAATGGGGAGGGTATGAAAAGGTATCAACCTTCGCTCAAGATTTCTTCTTCTTCTCTGATCCTTAGCCACCGACCGTCAAAGCAGTCATTGGCCATCACGCCTAGTGGCGTCTTGTAGGGCAACAACAAATTGATTCCACTTTGCTCGGTCGGTAGCCATCCTTCGTACAGTGCCCCAATTCTGGTTCATTCTTTGCATCTCAGCCTCCACAGTCCTCCGCCAAGTTGTTTTTGGTCGGCCTCTCTTTCGTTTTCCTTCAGGGGTCCATAGCATAGCTGTTCTTGTGATGGCATCGGGGTCTCTTCTGAGGACATGGCTTGCTTGCTCCGATTAAGCGGATCTTGGTTGGTGATGGTATTCGGCCAAAAGAATCGGAGAATTTTTCTAAGGCATGTTGTGTGAAAAGAGGACAATTTCGACATTTCCTTCTCTGTAACTCTCCAGCATTCCGCACCATAGAGAAGCACAGAAAGCACACAGCTCTGATATAATCTTAATTTTGTGCGCTCAAGATTACTGTCACATAATTTGATTCGCCCGATTTTCCTCTCCGGCAGTATTGAAATACCTTTATTGAGCATACTAATTATGTGAACTACACGATTGTCGGCACATTATATTTTTCTACCTTCCGACAGTATTGGTATTCTCGAGTCAATGTTTACACTTCTTTCATTCATTTGCGGCGTGTTTGTTTACCTGAGAGTTTGATACAAATCAGACTAGATTTGCGGGCAATGTCATTTTCGTGTAATGACACCACGCCCCGATGTTGTTTGCGTAGGGAGTGCCGGTCAATTAACGATCTGGTGGCATATTACAGACACACCTAAATAAACTTCCAGACAAGCTTCTTATCAGCAAGATGAATGTAAGGCATTACGAATGTAAACATTACCGAGTGTAACCGCGTATACCGTAAGTTTTCAGATACAGGCTATATTAACATATAAAATAAATTTTTATAGAAACAGAAGATTAAAAAAGTCTTGGCGCAGATGTTTAATTAAACCAGGTTAGCTTCGAAAAGCCACGCATTATTTTAGGCTAAGCTTTGCTTCGTAACGCCAAGCATTGGTCACGTGATTTCCCACCAATGGTTAGGCTGAGTCTTTTTTCCCCGGAATGAACAAGAGACGAAGCCATTTTTTTTTAGTCAGTAATAAATTTAGAGCGGTGGAGACAAGACGTAATTCTCTTTGCTCAGTGATATTCTATAGAGGAGATTGACTTCGCCACATTAACAAATAAACGAAGGAACACTAGAAGGATAGAGGAGCCACGCCATGTTTTAGCAACTTGAAAAGATTACGAGATGCAATAAGGAATATTGCATCATTAAAATAATGCATTGCCTTTTTATCACCCGTGTGTTACCGGGGCCCGAAAGGGGAGCAAAGAATAGTAACACTGTCCCCTGCCAAGCATGTCGTAGAAGGCGACTAAGGAGGGTTGGGCATGGGGCCGGTTACCCCATCCTGTAAAAAAAATTTAAACCACAAAAAACTTCAACAAATATGGACAAGTCAAATAAAGAAAATAAAACACAGCCATCCAAGACAGGGGAAGGTCCTCTCGCGGGGAGGCGTATGATGCAACACAGAGAAAGCCGAAAGGAGTCTGTGTTGCTGACTAACCTTCTTTCTTCTAGGAGAACTTCCAGATTTGGCACCTGGAATGTTCGGACATTGAACGAACAAGGGAAAGTGGCACAAGTAGCAGCAGAAATGAGGGAATACAAAATCGAGGTTAAACAGAGGTGAAAATGATGAGAACATGGAAAGAACTTGAGATGATGGCACGTGACAGGAGGACTTGGCATGTGTTTGTTGAAGGCCTATGCTCCTTTGGGAGTGGAGGGTTATGATGATGATGATTGCCTTTTTATGCTTGTTTATTAAATGTCAACATGCTATTATGCAAATTTGGTGTGGTTACCATTTGACTTAACCCAGTTCTTGTTGGAAATTGAATAAACATTTGTTTCATTGAACACAAATGCTGTTGACGAATCATATGTTTGCAGTTAGCCATCATACCAATTATTAAAGGATCATGCCAAAGCTAATCGTTGCAGGTGCAACACAAATAATAACCATATGCTCAAAAAATAAAACATCATAGAGGATTGTCCCCGAACCTGGTAAATTCCTGTAAGTCTGTAGAGAGAAATCATCACCTCTAGCAGGCTAGCTAGTAATCAAAATCTAATACTCTCGAGTTAAACAGCAACCCCCACTACCCTGCCCGGCCACACATTACAACTTGGTGCCCGTGATCAGTCCTCATTAAAAAAAAGGTACTGAGCAGGAAAACACATACAACTTGTTGCCGTATGACCAGTCCTCTAAAAAAGAGCAGAAGCGAAGATGGATCAATTAATGGAAAATTTTCAACAGCTTGGTGTGGACCAACAACAACAACAACCACAGAACCAACCTGTAAATGCACAACCGTTGCAGCCCCCAGTCAATCCAAATATGGAGGAACCCACATTGATAGCGCTACAGCGCCTTACTGAGAACTTAGAAAAGAATAGCAATTATGCAAAATTATCCCAAGTTAGGTCCATAGTACAACCATTCGAGGGAGATAAGAAGAAATTCAGGAGATGGTTGGCCGACATAGACAAATTTGCGGCAATAGCAGAAACAACAAATGATGAAGAGAAAAAGAAAATCGCTCTGTTAGGTTCTGATTCGTACGTGACTGATTTTTTAAGAAGGAGGTCCCAGCAGTACCCCACAGAAACCTACGAGTCCCTAAAAAAAGAGCTCACCCAGAGATATGGGGACATCATAGACAAAATGCATGCTTGGTCAGTCCTTAGAAGCATGAAACAGGAAAGAGATGAATCGGTACAACTTTTTGGAGATCGATTCCTCAATATGGCAGAAGAGGCATTTTGCGGAGAAATCCCTACCACACCTGATGTAGAAATACAGTTAGTGGGGATATTTGCCGATGGCCTTAGAGCGGAAAATATCAGAAGGCATCTTATTAGAAAAGACACCAAGACTATTGCTGAAACAATCCAAGCAGCAATACAGGAGGAAAATCTTCACCGAAGGTTCCAACAAAGAGCAGGTAGGGAACCCCGACCAGAATATAGGGACTATGATGAGCATGAGCCTATGGAAGTTGACCATACCAGGAGGCAATGGACTCGCCCACGAATACATGATGATAGACCCCGCAATTATAGACCCCCCACACAGAGGCAAAACGACGTCAATAATGTCAATACAAACGGATGCTTTACATGCGGTAGGCTCGGACATGGTTACAAGTCCTGTAGAGCAAATTACAATCATGCACCACCCACAAGAGGAGGTTACCAACCACAACAACCCGCACCACCCCCACGTGATTACACCAGAAATCAGTATACCAGAGGCGCACCTCAACCCCTCATGCGTCAGGGAAACGGCCACGCCACTCACTAAACAGGACCGTTAGTGAGGGCAACAATCACAGAAACTGGTCCAAAACAAAAGAAACAACACAGAACAGAAATTGTCAAGTGGGCCCATCCAGTAAAATACAATATGAAGAAATGTTGCATGATGGAACTAAAATACATCCGGACCCCAGTTCCTGCATCATGTCTATACAGGGCCAACAATATAGGGCACTGGTAGATACAGGAGCATCCATCAGCCTTATTAGGTTCCAGCTGTTCAAGAGGATCCAACACTTAGTACGATTTCAACCGTCCAAAACACACCTAGCTTCAGTCACGGGACAAAGACTAAATTCAGTTGGGACAGCATGGCTAAAATTTTCCT
Organism: Oreohelix idahoensis; assembly: GCA_024509875.1. Lineage (NCBI taxonomy): Eukaryota > Metazoa > Mollusca > Gastropoda > Stylommatophora > Oreohelicidae > Oreohelix > Oreohelix idahoensis. Next base: position 111,663 of record JAMPIV010010843.1, on the reverse strand, counting down.
TAGGCGAAACAAATTTTGAACACCCATTTGTCATTACTAAAGGAATGTCTAGAAATCTTATCCTAGGGAGAGATTTTTTTAACAAACACAAAGTTCGAATATACTATGACCTCCACAAAATCAAAGTCAACAATACGTACATAGATCTCCAGGACGATATCCACATAGCGTCTTTAGTAAGGATTACAGCTCCCATAACGGTGGCTCCAAACTCCCTGGTCATAGCAAAAGGCAGAGTAAAAAGTCCATACATAAGAAGAGAAAGGCCACAGTATGAAAATGACTATAATTACTCATTCTTGCGCCCCAGCACACCAAGAGAAAAGATGAAGTGCTGTATATCACAGAGTAACAGAGAAACAGAAATTGTCTTGCCAGGAGGATATCCAAAGCGACAAGACAGTGATACATGCCCCATGGAGTATCAATATAACTCAAAAACAGGTGGATATGATAAAGTCCCAAAACCAATTGAAATTTCCGAAGAAAAGGAAGAATTCTTATATGACTATACCACAGGAGGATACTATAGCAGCAAAGTTGGAAACAGAAAGAATGAAAAATTTTCGCCCAGGGAAAGAAGACAGCCCTATAGCACAAACAGAAGAAATACAGTAACGTACGCGGATAAGCGCAGTTACGACAGAAATAATCAGAAAAAATGGCACAACAACGACTACCCCAGAAATATAATAAGAAATGAATATACAGTAAATGCAGTGACAAATGGAAATGCACACAGTACATGGCAGAGGAGACAGTACCAAGCACAGCCCAATGAACGGCAAAGAACTACGCAAAAGAAAGCCACATACCAGGAGCAGAGATTTTCACAAGATGCAAGAAAAATGTCCCAAAATTATGGGAATGAAACGGAGGCATCAAGACAGACCAGATATATCATAGCAGATCATAAATACAGAGAGAGAATAGCTCAGTTACTTGCAACCCTGAATGCCACAGAAGATAATAAGCAACGTTTGAAAACGTTTGTAGAAAAGCACCAAGATGTATTCGCACTCAATGACATGGAATTAGGCAGAACTAACACTGTCACAATGGACATTCAAACAACCACAGAGGAGCCAATACATATGAAACCCTATCATACGCCCTTGAAAAATAGAGAACTCGTGGAAAGGTCTATAAATGAAATGCTACAGGCAGGAATCATCGAAAGATCCCGTTCCCAATGGTCCTCACCCATAGTGATCGTAACAAAGAAAGACGGCTCCAGTCGCTTTTGCTGCGACTACCGTGCCCTTAACAAAATCACAAAAGTCATTTCCTACCCCCTCCCCAGGATAGACGATCTACTTGCGACGTTAGGAAAGTCTACATACTTTACCACACTTGATGCAAGGTCAGGCTTTTGGTGCATCCCCATGACACCTGAGGCAAAACAGAAATCCATATTCTGTTCACATATGGGAAGTTTTTTTCGGAATGTTATGCCATTTGGTCTAAAAGGATCTCCAGCAACATATATGTCACTCATGGATGAAGTGTTAAAGGGTCTACATCCATTTGCCCTGGCATACATAGACGATATCCTGATACATACCGCAGGCACGATGGAAGACCACCTCCGCAAGGTTGAAACAGTGTTTGATAGACTCAGGCATCACCAAATAAAGTTAAAACTGTCGAAGTGTGAGTTTCTAAACACAGAAACAAAATATTTAGGCTTTGTCATCAATAGACATGGCGTCAGACCTGATGAAGATAAAGTCAAAGCCATAAGAGAAATGCCTAGCCCCAAGACGGTGAGACAAACACGCTCATTTATTGGTACAATAGGGTACTATAGACGCCACATCATCAATTTCTCCAGAGCAGCAGAGCCTTTGATAGCCCTTACCCGCAAGTATGCACGCTTCAAATGGACAGAAGACTGCCAGAGATCCTTTGAGTATCTAAAAAATGCCCTAACCACCATCCCACTGCTTGGACATCCAGATATTTCTCAGCCCATGATACTATACGCCGATGCCTCAGATAACGCAATTGGTGCTTGTTTGGTCCAACCTGTACTAGAAGATGAAACACCCATCCTACCAAACATTCCAAATGAGAAACCCATTGCATTCCTATCCCACGCATTGTCAAAGTCACAAAAACGGTGGACCACCACTGAGAAAGAAGCATATGCTATTCACTATGCAGTACAAAAGTTTGACTTTTACGTCAGAGGAACTAAACTCATTATAAGAACTGATCATCAACCTTTGGTTAACTGGCTCACCAAAACACAAGAACAGCCAAAGAAGTTACAGACATGGGCAATGAATTTACAGTCCTACGACACCACTATCGAACATATCCCAGGCGAAATGAACACCTGTGCAGACCTCTTATCCAGGATTAAATATGATGATGAAACTGAAGTGAAAACAATTAGAGTCAAAAATGATGGCACATCCTCAGAGATTGACGATAATGCTAAAGAAATTAATGAAATTACTTCATCAAGCCGAAGAAGTACCTCAGATTCCGCCACTCAAGTAGAAGAAGAAAGCCAAGAGATGTTTGACATGAGAGTAGAACAAGCGAAAGATGCAGAAATTGTCAAGCTGCTCACATACGTGAAAGAAAACCCAACAAAAAGTAAAGATTTTACAGTACACCCAACGGATGGAATTCTATACTATATTGATCAGAAACAAGAAGGGACACTAAGAAAAGTCATTCCAGCACATCTAGTCCCAGAAGTATTGCTACAGTTTCATGATAACAACGGGCACATGGGAAGAGACAAAACAATTGATGTCATAAAGAAAAGGTATTATTGGCAAACTTTCTACAAGGACATTACAGAATATGTAGCCACCTGTAGAACATGTAAATTGAGAAACATGAAGCCACATTTAATTCCCCTTCAAGAAATGCAACCTTCCCATTACCCCATGCAAACAGTGAGCATTGACTTATCAGGTCCTTACCCACTCACCCAATCAGGCAACAAATACCTCCTGCACATAGTTGACCAATACTCTGTTTGGCCAGAAAGTTACCCACTCAGTGATGCCACATCGCAGTCCATCACGCAAATTTTTTTACAAGAATTCATTCCCAGGCATGGCTGTCCAAAACGAATCATTTCAGACAACGGTAAACAGTTTATAGGTAACCCATTTAAAGCCACCTTACACCAGCTGAATATTGAGCATACTACAACCACTTATTATTGCCCAAATGCAAATGGCAGAAATGAACGCATGCACGCCACCCTACATGATATTATTAGCAAATATATCAAGGGGAACCACCAATACTGGGACCTATACATTAACCAAGCTCTTGAAGCCATCCGAGTAAACGTGAACGATACCACAGGAATGTCACCCTTTCTCATGCTATACGGAAGAGAACCAAACTTTCCGTTAGACAACCTACTTCGCCCACAAAGAAAATACATGGGAGAAGACCCCATCGAAATAATCCTTCAAGAAAAGTATAAAGCTCACCAGATTGCACAACGAAATACGCAGAAGGCATTTCACAAGAAACAGAAACAACATGATAAATCAGCCAAGCTACCAACGTACAAAATAGGAGACAGAGTATACTACAAGAAACATGTACGCAGTTCAAAATTCGATGACCGATGGTTAGATGGCTACAAAATCATGAAACAAACTACGCCTGTAAACTTCATTATTTGGAATGAAGAGAAACAACACCAAAACAAAAGCTCACGTAAAACAAATAAAAAATTGATAATCACCGGCCCATTCCGCCTCTGACGACAAATACAAGACCAGTCAGAAAAGCCACCCTAAATTATAATCCATCCAGCACAGATTCGTCTGACATATCAGAGTCAGAGACGACAGACTCTGAATTTTACCAAGACGACCACATACCCAGACCACCCACAGATGAAATACATCGAGCAAGACAACAACGAGACTCGTCCGAAAGCGAAGAAGATATCCCACCACTTGAATTGCGTAATCGACTCCAGGACAGAGACCTGCGCATTAGAAATGAAGAAATAATGCCTCAGACGTCACACGATGACAACAACCAAGCACCTTATATCCACACTCAAACTTACTCCCGCAGTGATAAATCGTCAGCTGATACCTATCACACCCCCAGTTCAGGCAGTTCTAGTTTTAACACTAGTGAAAACCAAACACTGCTATACCACAAGAACAAGATTGCTCGTTCAAAACAATCAGATCCTGAAGAAACTATACCCAAGCAGATTGTTGAACCATATACCAGCGATCTTTATGGAGACGAAACAGAACAAGACAGCATAGCTTTGTCAGACCCCAACGAACATAATGACAGAAAAATGGTAGAATTATACCAACAAGAAACAGACATTGATACAGCTAGTTCCATTGAAACCAGTGATGCGGATAGTACATTATTTGTACCAGTCAGCTCCAGCGTCAAACGCGCCTATAAAACAGAATCTGATGACTCAATCCCTAGCAACAAAATTCCGCGTATACAGCACAACTATATCAGACGAAAGATTCTGAAGAAACGCAATCTTGTTCCAAAACCAAGCCGAGAAGTGTAAGCCTCATCTCAACTAGTCAAAAACAACAGTGTGCAAATTACTGTGCCCATTGTAACCGGTGCTAACGTTCAGCACAACCAGGTCAGAAGAAAAATCAAGGCGAAACATATACCTGCCTCAAAACCAACAGATGTTCCAGCCATACAAACCCCTACCACAGTGAAACCATCACCGCAATCAAAAGATGTTAAGCCATCACCGCATTCGTCAATGTCCTCAGTGTCCCAACAATCAGCAAATGCAGTGTCGTCGCCTATCACACCCGTCACCACTGCTACTCAGTATGATGCTCGCCTAAGCAGTCGGGACATTGCAAGGTTAGAGATGGCAGAGAAACTGAAGGAACTACTAAAACTTTGCTGAGACACGCCCCTCAAGTCTTCAATGTACATGCCATCCCATGTACCGTCACCGCGAATGTGCACTTAATTTTTAACAATGTACTAACTCTCCCCATGTACTCTATTTTCAGTCTTGGACAGTTCAAATGACTTGCTTACAGACTAAGATGTCAAAGCCTCACTGAGAAAGTTATTTTTTCCAGCCTTAGAATAATGATGCCCAGAAAGAAATCAAGACCAGCCCACGGAGGATTCTAGTTAGACATTTTATTTGGATTATTGAAAAAAAAGATAACACAGACAATACAATGTTCTTTGTTTACAGACACCCTTATTAGTCAGACAGTTTTTTTGATATTCAGAATGTTACACAACTTTACCTATAACACATGTGTCATACTATTCTGTTGTAACATTGATCTCTACTTTTGAAACGAATCATATTCCATGTTTCATTAACCAGACTTCTTGTCCTTGCAGATCCAGAGTCCTGTATTTTCATGCAGACACTGTACACCAGTAGTTTTGTTTTCTTACCCCATACTAATATTTCTTTGATCTATATTATGCTAAACTCCTTTATATCTATCACCTTGATCAATCATACTGTTCATACTATGACATCTCTCAACAGCACATAATTCATACCCAAAAACTAGTATTGTAGGTTATGCTATTTTTCTCCACAGGATTATTTCAAATGTACATTATTATTTTAGACCCAGATGTATATTAGTAGTACTGTCAAAAATTTTACTGCCTATCACAAATACCCCAATGACATTTGCGCATGCTGAATTTCTGCAAATGAAGAATCCCTTGAGAGCATTAGTATATGCTAACCCCAGATTGAACAAATTGCACCTATTTGTTGATGATGCCTTTGCCCATGTTAAAGAAATAGCATTTGCACATGCTGACCTAGCAAATGAAATACCCCATTACCGCATGATAACCACTAATGACACATGAGATGAAGAAGCAACAGGTTATGTATGATGAAGATGACATTTTATATTAAGGTGAAACTTTATGTTGTCACAGCTGAGATTTTGTTGAAATGTTGATGCACAAAATCCCCCACATTAACATTGGAGGAGGAATAATCTTAGTCTTTCGTGGTTACGAGATAAGACAAGGATATAATAGAATATTTGATGAATACCATGGAACAAATCAGAGCAGATGATTGTTGCACATATGAGGACCATATTTGAAGTCATTATTGAAGGATTATCAGTAGACAAGAGACATAAATGAATTATGATAATCCCATGGAACCACAGGTACTAAGGACACAAAATGGAGATTAAATAATGGAGAAAAAAAATAATGACTGAATAATTGCTACACCCAGAGGTAAAGGAAATAGAGATACATCCGCATTTTTGGAGAAGATTTTTTTTTTATTTTTTTTATTTTTGCTCATTGCCTTTGTAATATGAACATTGTTGTATAACAAATGACTATTCCTTATCACGAATTACAGAATGTTGTAAGATAGTTAGAATAAATTGACAATGTACTATACTCATAACATACCCAGAATTACAGGAGAGAAAATAAATAAATGGTTGATGAAATTGGACATACTGAGATTTGCTCACCCCGAGGATATTGGATAAGAAAATAACGTTATCCCAAGGACAGACATGTCACAGATATAGTACATGGACAATTAATAAGGATATATTTCCAGTACAGAATAAGAGGAATAGGAAGGATCCACATTTTAAAATATTGGAGCACCATGAGCGATGAATTGGACTTATAAAGGAAATGGAAATGGTACACTGTATGCAAGGATAACCAGAAATAATATGGTTAAATAGTAGTCAGAGTGCAAGGAACTTTGTCTTATAAGAATATTGTAGATTCCTCACGATCAATTGAATATTTTTTCTTCCTTTCTATGTCACAATTTTTGAGTGATGACCCCAAAATTTTTTTTTCATCTCATATTGTCAAAAGTTCTTACATCTCAGTTAAATGTTTCCATAAATAATTGTTTGATGTGTTTTGCATAAATGTATTGCTAGATAAGGTACATAGGGAGTTACTAAGGATGAATTCTCAAGATAACAGGAGGACTAGAATAGATACAATGATATTGGTACACCATAAATGATACATTGGTGTTATGAAAAAAAAAAAAAAAAGGAGACAAATATAAATTGTATACAAGGATGCCTCGAGAGTGACAACATGGATACATATTGTCAAAAGTATAAGCAGTTGTCTTAAAAGAGAAAATAAAGTAATACGGAACCCAATGTAGAAAATTCATGATGATTTGGAAACTATATTTTTCTTTTCCCTTATATTTCATAAAATGATAGTAACACATTCGTCTGTTGGTTGCTGAATAATTTGATGTTTGAAAATTGATGTATGGTAAGTCAAAGAAGATCGTTGAAGAATAAATATATATATAAAATAATATTTCTAGGGAAGAGTTCACAAAAAAAAAAAAAAAATACTGTATTGACAGAAAAGAAGGAATGATTAGAAATAACTGACTAATGGACAGGATCACCACCAGACGTACGGATATTAGAGACAAACATCACATATTTTGAAGAAAAAAAAAAAAAAAAAAAAATGTAATATAGAACATTTTCTACAGTGACGGACTTAGAACGAGTTTATACACTTACCATTTGGAAAATGTCTATAACAAGGAAACATACAAATAAATAAATAAGGATAAGCCATGAGGTTTTAATGCTTTTATTGTGAAAAATGATTACTTATAAAAATGATGCTGGTTGTATTATCGTATGATAAATATGCATATTATGTTTAGAGATGTTTTCTACATGTAATAATGAGCAAGTGGCTCATTCACTAGAAAAAAAAAAAAAAAAGGATTTTTTTTAGTACTTGCAGGCTTTTAATATGGAGCAAATAACAGTACAGAAAAGAGATAACACCCCCCACCACATCCAAGAGAATGTAATCAACTATATTTTTGAATGAAATGTAATAGATTATGATAATCCAGCCAAGTTCTGCAAATAAGATAGTTTATTGTTCATTCCCCAGTGTTGCCACTCGTCACATTTTTTTAGTGATGACCTTATGAGTGTTTTGCAGATTTTGTTAGGCAGTGTTGCCGATTTGTAAATTTGGTGAAAAATATTATGTTGTGATGAATAAGTTACACTTTTTGAAGTTGATGTCCACTACTAGTTTTTTTTTACATAGCAGACGACCTCATATAGACATAGGACCCCAGTATAGGAATTAAATTAAATTTTTTTGGAAATATTTTTGGACTTAGAAAAATTTTTGAACTTTAAATTTTTCTGAAAATTTTTTTGAACTTAGAAATTTTTGGGGATGGATTTTTGTTATTGATAGTACTCAAATGTCTCCCTACGGGATACATTTGCAGGGCCCCGGGATCTGTATGTAACCGCGTATACCGTAAGTTTTCAGATACAGGCTATATTAACATATAAAATAAATTTTTATAGAAGCAGAAGATTAAAAAAGTCTTGGCGCAGATGTTTAATTAAACCAGGTTAGCTTCGAAAAGCCACGCATTATTTTAGGCTAAGCTTCGCTTCGTAACGCCAAGCATTGGTCACGTGATTTCCCACCAATGGTTAGGCTGAGTCTTTTTTCCCCGGAATGAACAAGAGACGAAGCCATTTTTTTTTTTTAGTCAGTAATAAATTTAGAGCGGTGGAGACAAGACGTAATTCTCTTTGCTCAGTGATATTCTATAGAGGAGATTGACTTCGCACAATTAAAGCAACTGTGTAATTTCGAAACGTAGAATAATTTGTTTGTGAATTCATGAAAACTGTAAGTATTGCTAAATACTGAATGCAATAACTGTTAGAGCCCACAGTCATAACTGAAACGGAGCTACGCTCGAAAACTGGGTAAAGAATTGTAAACCCAGGCACATATCTGAACCTTTTACCAAGAATGAAGGTCCTTAAGCTGAGAGAAAGTCAAACTAAGGAATACTAATGAATAAGAGAAAGTTTGGCTCTTCATTGAAATGAAGAGATAAGAAAAACGTGAAATCTAGACCACATTAACAAATAAACGAAGGAACACTAGAAGGATAGAGGAGCCACGCCATGTTTTAGCAACTTGAAAAGATTACGAGATGCAATAAGGAATATTGCATCATTAAAATAATGCATTGACTTTTTATGCTTGTTTATTAAATGTCAACATGCTATTATGCAAATTTGGTGTGGTTACCATTTGACTTAACCCAGTTCTTGTTGGAAATTGAATAAACATTTGTTTCATTGAACACAAATGCTGTTGACGAATCATATGTTTGCAGTTAGCCATCATACCAATTATTAAAGGATCATGCCAAAGCTAATCGTTGCAGGTGCAACACAAATAATAACCATATGCTCAAAAAATAAAACATCATAGAGGATTGTCCCCGAACCTGGTAAATTCCTGTAAGTCTGTAGAGAGAAATCATCACCTCTAGCAGGCTAGCTAGTAATCAAAATCTAATACTCTCGAGTTAAACAGCAACCCCCACTACCCTGCCCGGCCACACGAGAATAGACGGATATAGCAACTCTTTACGGAAAATTGATCGTTTGAATTCTACAAACGCATGAGTCATGCAGAAAATTCCACGAGGAAAGTCATCATAACACGAATTTTTGAATGTATTGGTTGGTATGTGAGGCGCGAAAAGACATTCACGGTGATTGGAAGTTTTGTCGGAAACGCCACATATGAGCGTGGGCCGAGAAGTACGATATAACGTAGAACATTTAGATATAAGACACTGCATTCCAGAATCGTCAAACAGACAGCTCGTACATAAGCTAGGAAAGAATAGAGTTAGGATTCTGACCTTATAGGACCGGACAAAACACGTATCGGAGCTCCGCCTGAACACTACAGCAAGGAAGATTTACCTGTTAATACGGAAACCGGACTCCTACATGACCTACTCACAAAGTCACAGTGGGATTCTATAATATAAATATTACCCCAGACGTGTGTTTGAGGCATCTGCATCAAGTTGCCGAGACTATTCAAACTGACCAAGAAGTCTAGAGTTTCCAACTAGTTTGGGTTCGTGGTACGAGACCAGTTCGTTGTTAGAGTCTATAAGAAGATTCGTGCTACGAGTCTGTCATTCAGAAAACTGATTGTCGACACTAGACGGCTACATCTGACGGGCCTGTGAAGATACTCAGCACTGACAACAGGAGAGGTTACGCCCTGCACCCTTAACTCGGGACGTGACCCTTATCACTTACTTACTTAGTCGTTCCCCTTCTACCGTGAGGTGTAGAGGTTTGGAAGAGAGAGCGCCAGACTATCCTATCGGCTGTCTTCCTCCTGCCCTGGTTCCATTCTAGTCCTCGGTCCTTCAAAGATTGTCTAATGTTGTCCTCCCAGCGGACTCGCCCCTTATCACAAGGAGAGAAATCGACGAACAACATCTCAGTGCTCACCGAAACAGGCCACAGCAACGAACATTTACTTTCCATCAAGTATCGATGACGATAACATACACTTTTTGCACCCCATCGAAACATAACCTTGTTTATTTTCAAATGTGTGTGTGTTATACCCAATTCGTGATACTGCGCATTTCATGAAATGGATACATTTTTGTAATATTTTACCGTAACATATAATTTTGTCATGCCCATTATATCGTGTATTCTGCCTGGTGTTCCGAGACACCCGGCAGACATCGGCGGCACACCGACTGCGGAGCACTGGCCTAGGCGACATCAGGTGATCCAGTCAAGGTTGTCAAGAATGTCACAGTTTAAGTCAGAAAAGTTATTGGTGTAACCTCATCATCATCATCAGCTGCCATCTCCACAACGAAGATTGGCTTCAATGGATCTCTAACGTCTTCTTTTTAATTAAAACAAAAAATATTAGTTTTGCCTTTTTTTAAAGCGAGGTGCGCATTGTTCAACCTAGACACATTGTCCTACGGCTATATTAGGGTGCATGTCCAACTATGAAAGACGCCATGGTATGGATTAATGATTTCTGTCTCTTATCTCGATGGTGCACTCTTTTCGACTCTTTCCCGTGCATCCCTTGATGTTATCTTCTCCCTTATATCGTTGTCCTCCTCCTGCACGTTTGCCTTCAACGTTTCTTCCATTATAGTCTTCACCATGTTGGTATATCTTTTTATAGGGTCAAAGTATTTTAACTAATTTTGATCTCCTTATCAATTCTCTTTTCATTTCTAGGATTTCAAGGACCTCTCCATTTGTTTCTCTCTTTCAATGATATGCGCCCCATAAATCCACATTTTAAGATCCTCAATTCTTTCTTTCAAGATGTACAGATGATTATTAGGTGAAACGCTCGTCGTATACAAGGCCAAAACCATTGTTATTGTTAATCAGAATCGACCTCTCTGCACTCCGGGCAAACCCATATGTGCTCAGTCTCCCTTAGCAAATGTCGAAGAGTATGAATGCGAATTGTACCTGTAGCAAGCTGTTTGTACATAGGACGGATGCATCATCTCTCACGTCCATTTCTGCTAGTCCCACGTTTGATGCCAAACTCCAACAGCCGTAGCCTTGTTGAGTCACCCATTGCAGTGTCATTATCCAGCAGGCGATCATTAACAATCCTTAGTATCTCTCCCTTATCCATGTCCAGTGTCCACACTATGGGTGCTCTCGAGGTCAGTCTGTCAGCTCTCTCATTGCCACGAACCCCTGCATGACCAGAACATTAGATCCACACCAGTTCTTGAAGACTTGAGGATTTTATTGATGTTTTCCATTCTTGCTGCAGCCATCCGTTCTGAACTTTCCGAAGAGAGTCTGCTTGAGAGTCTGCTGAACTTTCCGAAGCATGGCTTCAGAGATTGACAGTATACCTGCTCTGGTTGATGGAGTTTCAGACAGCCACCTCAGTGCTGCAGTAACTGCATCTACCTCCATTCTCATGCTGGAGGTTGTTATCATGTAGGCTTCACTCTGTTCAGCGACGACCCTGCCCTTTATTCTTGCAGAGAAGCCTCATCCTGATTTTAAACCACGCACTACAGACTATCGTGGTGGGTTTTGATGTTATGAAATGTTGTTGATATGTTTCCTTATTGTACTGAATGAGGCCAGCTGTGAAGGTCTCTGATTCTAACAAATTTAGCGTTGAATTATCAGGGTACCTTTCTGCTACCACCTTATGGCCTCAAGCAGACTTCTAACAAATTTAGGGTTGAATTATCAGGGTACCTTTCTGCTACCACCTTATGGCCTCAAGCATACTTATTCTTGACTAGTATGAATGATAGCTACGTCTAATGTCTAGGAATATGCAAGTGTGGTGTGATGGTACTTTAACAATAATACACCTCTAAACAAACAAGTATTAAGGTCTATGATTAAGGGAATAACACCTCAGATAAATTTGTACAATTAATAATTTTCTGTATGATTTATTTGGTCCTGAACCTAGTATTCTTCTGGTCAGGACATTTAAAAATGAAAAGAATTCAAGATATATATACAAATGTAAATTTAGACCCACAGGGACAAGTGTCCAAACAAATACTGTTAAATTATACTAATGGTGTTACTAAAATCTGTCTATTACTGGTTTCTAACACTGGATGGCTGTTTGGGATTCTTTAATCACTCCCAAACTCTTTACAATCTAATGTCACTGTTCATTTCACTATGGAAATATTTTATTTTTTGAATACAGGGGTATGCTGCTCTTATAGCTGATGTACTGTTAGGGTACCAGATATTTCACTTATCTGGCCCACTGGAACTGTCTGAATTATTTCTGCCGAATGACCACTACTCCAAAAGTAATAGGGGAGAAACTGGCGACCCCTATCACTACTGGACTCCAAAACTCCTCAACAGCTTTCACATAGAAATCTGGCACCGGACTAGTGCCAGATAAGACCCAGAAATTCAATGAAAAAAACACAGGTACGTTGAATAGCAGATTCCAGATATACTGCTGGCTGAACTGTGATGCCTATACTTTCATATATATTTGCTTTAATAAGGCTAATCACTTTTCACAACATTCACAACGTCCTGCTCTCGGGACTATTTTCTACAAATGGCGTCAAGCCATTGAATTTTCTTAATAATATGAAAGGCTTTGGCCAATAAACGAACGACAATTTTGAAATTTGAAATTAAAAGCAAAAACAGACTTGATTTTTGGTCACTACCAAGTTTTTTTCCTCTCTCATTCTTAGATTTCTACTGCTAAATATATTTTGAGTTAAGCCATCCCATAATTTTTCTCCCCCTTTTTCTGCCCCTTTCTACAACAGACTGCATGTAACCTTTTCCTGCCTTTTTCAAGGACGCGTCAAAAAAAAGTCACCGTTAGTGCAAGTCCAACCGAGCATGTGTTGGTCTGTCTGTACGAACAAATACCGTCTTTTGTCTATAACTTTATTTATATCTGTCGGATTTTTGATTCGAAAGCATATTACCCATCAGGACAAGACCAGCTCTTAGACTAGCTAGCTTTTATGATCATAAACCTAGTAATAAAGAATTCAATATATTTTCCATTTTGGTGTTCGTTGTTTTCTAAGTTTCCACTACTTGAATGTTATAAAAATCGCCTCAGATCTTCCTTTTTCCCGATAGGAAGTAATTATGCGTGTGTGTATATATATATTTTTCCACAGTGTCTGTGGTTAGAAATGTATTGGACTAGCGGGGTATTTTTAAATTTTCAAACTTGCGACTTCGTTTTCGACACAAGCTAACGGCCTCGTCTCGCACTGTTGGCCCGAGTAGCTAATTCAAACCTCTAACACTTGACAAGCCGGCAGCAGGTGTCCGCTCTCTCAATCTTATGCGTTCGTGGGTTTTATTCTTTCTATCTTTCCTGGAACCACTACGCTAGTAGAATTTTCAAATTTTTATCGTTAACCTTTGACGGGCGCGTTTTAAAGGCCAATACTACCAACGCGGCGATAAGATTTCTCACTATGTTCTGTCCTGCTTAAATCAATGCATTTTCTGGCGCAGGGAGAAGACGCGTTACAACTTTATTAATTATGACTTTAATATATATATTTTTTATGATTTTATCGCTGTATCACTGTACTTTATCACACATCTTCCCACCTAAGAACTTGCCTGATGCTAGTTCCAAACAGTGATACACATAGATAAAATCAACTCCCTACGCCTGTTGAATACCCTGATTTGGATCACAGGGATGCCAACTGACGAAATCTGCACCCACGTTCAGTGACCCCGGAATATATTCAATGGTAAATTGATATGGCTGTAATAATAACGACCATCTTAATAATCTGGCATTTTCATGCTTGGCCTGTGATAAGAATACGAGAGGCTCATGATCCGTTTGGACCACGAATGTTCTACCATATAGATAGATCTGGAACTTTCGTATTGCCCAGATCAAAGCTACACATTCGTTTTCGCTTGTTGAATAGTTTTGCTCTGCTTTGTTTAACTTGCGGCTAGCATAAGCGACTGGGTTCAGCTCTCCCTCTGGTGACGATGATCTTTGAAACAACGTAGCCCCCAGGCCCACATTGCTTGCGTCACTTCTCACCACAAATTCCTGACTCAAATCAGGTAATTTCAAGATAGGCTTGCTTGTAAGTTTTTCCTTTAACTCTTGGTAGGCTGATTCACATTGGGCTGACCAAACAATTCTATCAGGATTTCCCTTGCGACTTAAATCCGTCAGAGGAGCACAAATAGAGTTACAATTTTTGATATATTTCTGATAGAATCCACACAACGACACGAAAGATCTCACGTCTTTCTTTCTTTGTGGCCTAGGTGCTCTCTGCAATTTTTCAAGGTTCTTGGGGTCAGGGGTCATACTACCCTGAAACACAGTATGTCCCAAGAACTCCAACTCTTTACAACCAATACAACATTTTGTTGGTCTAGCCGTCAAATTAGCCTCTCTTAGTCTATCAAACAGCATCGTCAAAGAGTTAATGTGTTCCTCAAATGTTTCTGTAACAATGAGGATGTCATCCATAAAGTTTGTGATGCATGGGTTATTTAGTGGATCCAACAATTTTCGCATCATCCTAGAAAATACACTCGGAGCATTTTTCAACCCAAAAGGTAACATGTTGAATTCATAATGTCCTTCCGAAGTGCTAAACGCCAAATAAGGTCTGACCTCAGGCTTCACTGGAATCTGATAATAGCCTTTGCTCAGATCCACCTTCGAAAAATATTTTGCCTTGTTTAGCCTGGCAAATAATTGATTTGTGTCAGGTAATGGATCCACCTGATTCTCTGTGACAGCATTCAGTTTCCTGTAATCTATACACAGACGATGTTCTCCAGAGGGTTTTCTCAGCAAAACCACACTGGAACTATATGGAGATTCGCTATGAGAAATAATTCCTTCTTTCAATAGGTACTCAATCTCCTCTTTCAAATCTTTCTCCTTGGCAAACGGGATCGTGTAGGCTCTCATACAGATCGGTGTTGGGTCTACTAGTTTCATGTCATATTCTAACAAATTCGTGTGCCCCGGTTTGTCTGTTAACACGTCCGTATGATCAGTCAGAACCTTTTGAACCTGTTCCCTCTGTTTTTTCGTCAAGTGTTTACTGACTTTTACATGTGCCGGTGTCTCACATGTTTTCAAGGGATACACATGGGATGTGAGCGGTTCATTCTTCATCCCTGTTGCTATCGACAAGGACATTAAGTGTGTTTCTTCCTGGATTTCCCTGTCCAGATACTTCTTTAGAAGGTTCACATGATATACTTTCTCTTTCTTGTCGATTTTATAATTTGTTCTAGACACCTTCTCTAGAACAGTATATGGACCTTGCCATCCAATTTGTAGTTTTTTTTTGGCTGCCGGACAGTAGAAGAAGCACCTTCTCTCCCACAAATAATTCTCTATCCTTAGCTTTCTTATTAAAATAGGCAGCATGTTTTTTCCTGGCTTGTCTGAGATTGTCATTTGCAAGTTTCCAGCCAGTTTTAAGACGAATGGTCAGCTCGTTCACATATTGGTATGATGAGGTAACAGTCTCTTCTGCCTTCTCATCTGTCCAGGTCCTCAACAAATTACATATGGACTTTTAATTTACATACTTATTTTTCCTGGCACTTGTCAGGTCCTTTACATTAGAAGCCTTATGTTGAGGACGTTTTTTCCTTGTGTCATCACACAAGAATCTACCACTACCTATTCGTTTCCTGGGGTTTTCTCTCCACTTTAAGTTCATTGTGAGAGATCTTCTCTCTCTTTTACCTTCACCCAGTTCACATAATTCCGACCGAGGGACTGTCGGCTTATTCTGGGGTAAAATCACTCTTTGTACTCGACGCAGAGTTGCCATTCTAACACATTCAAGTGAAGACTGTGTGTGAAAAGGGGTTTCCCATTCCACTTTGTCTACATTATTAATTTTATTTTTCTTCCCATTCTCAGGCCTAAGTTTGCCCCGTGGCGTTTCTAGGTCCTGATTATTATTGTCCCCACTTGCGGGTGTTCCCTCATGAAATATGCCGCAGGCTTCGACAAAATCTCAATAATTATCTTTTCATCTGGCCAATAATATTTTTGAGAAACCTTTTGGCAGATGGTACCTACTTTCTCGTGGTCCCCATCTTTTCCAACATGTAAACTCCGTATTACGTCTGCCCTAAACATCTTGGGAAGTACCAGTTGTCCGTGACCATTTGAACCAGTTCCGGCCTTCCTATATAACAATTTATTCTTTATGTAAAATTCTCCTTTGCTTGGAGGTGTATGGCAGTTACGCAATTTTTGAAAGCACGGCTTCAGTGACCTATCCTCAGCCTGTGCCTTCCTCATCTCTTCTGGATGAGTATTTATAGGTTCATATTCTTCCTTTCTGGATTGTGATCTGGTCTGCACTGTTGCCATGACCAGAGGTCTCTTGGGATTCCCCAAGAAGACATAACGACACCCCAATATCAGAGGGTAGATGGGTGCGTCGATCACTGCTGCTCTGATTACTCCTTCCACATAGCGAGTTTTCACCGTTATCCTGGCAATGGGAAGTTTCATAAGTGGTATGTCCGTGGTCGCCCCTTGTATCTCCACTGTTTCTGTGGTATACTGATCTGGGTTCACCAAGTGCGCACTCACAACAGAATCAAAATCTAAGCCTGTATCATAGAGACACCTAATGGTGACCCCATTGCAGACTACATCCTCACACACTGGGGGGTGATAAGGTTCCTGCTGTCCAGTAGGTTTGTCCTTTCCTCCCTTGTTCCCCATCTTCATAGCAGCAAATCCAGAAGTTTTCTTATGACAAAATTTGATGTCATGACCTTCCCTCTTACACCATTTGCAATATAATCTACCTTGATGAAAAGGTTTTCTTTCATCATATTTCCTATCATTGAATTGTGGGTTTTTGTTTCTAAAATCATTGCGTGGCCTATCAAAATTGTGCTTACCTTTGTTCCCCTGATCTTTGTTATCAAATCTAGTAGAGTTTTGTGGAGCCTTAAAATTGTCAATCTGTTTCTTTTTAGCGCCAGCTACCTCTGCCTGGGCTGCCTGATACCTCTCAGCGACATTAAGTAACTCACCCAGCCTCTCTGCACCTTGTTCCATGAGAAACTTTCTCAAGTCTGGAGCCATGGACTCTCTCAATTGCTCAATAAGGATCATCTCTTTAAGATCTTGGGTTTTCCCCAGAGCAGTCCATTTCTCCAAGTACGTCTCTAAACGTGCAGAGAACTGGTGATAGGTCTCACCCGACAGTAGTTTGGCATTCCTAAACTTTTTCCTGTAAAATTCTCCGTTCTTTTCATACCTTAGCAAAAGAGCCTGCTTTAACATGTCATAATTGTCTTGGTCGTCTTTGCTCATCTTGGCAAACACTTCATAAGAAGTTCCCCTCAGCCCCTGAGATAACTTTAAACTCCACCTTTCCTTCTCCAACCCATAGGTGGTGGCTAAAACCTCAAATCTAGACAAAAATGACTCAATGTCATCGTCCCTCTCAACAAAATGGTCTAAATGGAACCCAGTAGCTGAAGTTGAGGCTCCCTGACTAGCAGTGGCATCGGAGGTAGAAGGGCTGGCACCATTTTCAGGAGCATGGCCTTGAAATTCGAACTCTTTTAGTCGTAGCTCGTGCTCCCTCTGTAATCTCTTCTTCTCCTTTTTCAGCTTCCTTTCTGCAGTCAATCGCTTGTCTTCCCTTTCAGCTTCCAGTCTTCTTTCCTCTGCTTCCCTATCGGCCTTTTTTTTCTTCACTTTGGAGCCGCTTTATTTCAGCCTCCCTATCCGCCTCCAATGCCCTAGCCTCTTTGTCAGCCTCAATCTGCAACCTTTTAATTTCTTTCTCAACTTCTTATTTTCTTTCTGCAGCTAGCCTATTCTCTTCTCGTGCAATAAATTTATCCACCTCTGAAGTGACATACTGAACCAACTCTGGTCCATCCATATTCATCTCTTTTGCAGCCAGCACAGCAGCAGATCTGAACTCTGCTAGGTCGGCCATAATATCAATCTTTACAATGATCTAATATAATTTTCCAAACTCTTAATTAACAGAGTGCCAACACTAACACATTAATTAGCCAATTAATTAACTAATTACCGGCTCTTAACAGTCCATCCGCTTTTATTTTCCCTTTTAAATACTTTTATAACTTTTGGGGACCCTAGTGCTACAATATTTAAATTACTTAACAACTAACAAGTTCAAATCCCGGAAGAAGAGCCCCCAATTTATCGTGTTGGGTTTTGATGTTATGAAATGTTGTTGATATGTTTCCTTATTGTACTGAATGAGGCCAGCTGTGAAGGTCCCTGATTCTAACAAATTTAGGGTTAATGTCTAGGGATATGCAAGTGTGGTGTGTTGGTACTTTAACAATAATACACCTCTACACAAACAAGTATTAAGGTCTATGATTAAGGAAATAACACCTCAAATAAATTTGTACAATTAATAATTTTCTGTATGATTTATTTGGTCCTGAACCTAGTATTCTTCTGGTCAGGACTTTTAAAAATGAAAAGGATTCAAGATATATATACAAATGTAAATTTAGACCCACAGGGACAAGTGTCCAAACAAATACTGTTAAATTATACTAATGGTGTTACTAAAATCTGTCTATTACTGGTTTCTAACACTGGATGGCTGTTTGGGATTCTTTAATCACTCCCAGTCTCTTTACAATCTAATGTCACTGTTCATTTCACTATGGAAATATTTTATTTCTTGAATACAGGGGTATGCTGCTCTTATAGCTGATGTACTGTTAGGGTACCAGATATTTCACTTATCTGGCCCACTGGAACTGTCTGAATTCTTTCTGCCGAATGACCACTGCTCCAAAAGTAATAGGGAGAAACTGGCGACCCCTATCACTACTGGACTCCAAAACTTCTCAACAGCTTTCACATAGAAATCTGGCACCGGACTAGTGCCAGATAAGACCCAGAAATTCAATGAAAAAAACACAGGTACGTTGAATAGCAGATTCCAGATATACTGCTGGCTGAACTGTGATGCCTATACTTTCATATATATTTGCTTTAATAAGGCTAATCACTTTTCACAACATTCACAACGTCCTGCTCTCGGGACTATCTTCTACAAATGGCGTCAAGCCGTTGAATTTTCTTAATAATATGAAAGGCTTTGGCCAATAAACGAACGACAATTTTGAAATTTGAAATTAAAAGCAAAAACAGACTTGATTTTTGGACACTACCAAGTTTTTTTCCTCTCTCATTCTTAGATTTCTACTGCTAAATATATTTTGTGTTAAGCCATCCCATAATTTTTCTCCCCCTTTCTACAACAGACTGCATGTAACCTTTTCCTGCCTTTTTCAAGGACGCGTCAAAAAAAAAGTCACCGTTAGTGCAAGTCCAACCGAGCATGTGTTGGTCTGTCTGTACGAACAAATACCGTCTTTTGTCTATAACTTTATTTCTATCTGTCGGATTTTTGATTCGAAAGCATATTACCCATCAGGACAAGACCAGCTCTTAGACTAGCTAGCTTTTATGATCATAAACCTAGTAATAAAGAATTCAATATATTTTCCATTTTGGTGTTCGTTGTTTTTTAAGTTTCCACTACTTGAATGTTATAAAAATCGCCTCAGATCTTCCTTTTTCCCGATAGGAAGTAATTATGCGTGTGTGTGTATATATATTTTTTTCCACAGTGTCTGTGGTTAGAAATGTATTGGACTAGCGGGGTATTTTTAAATTTTCAAACTTGCGACTTCGTTTTCGACACAAGCTAACGGCCTCGTCTCGCACTGTTGGCCCGAGTAGCTAATTCAAACCTCTAACACTTGACAAGCTGGCAGCAGGTGTCCGCTCTCTCAATCTTATGCGTTCGTGGGTTTTATTCTTTCTATCTTTCCTGGAACCACTACGCTAGTAGAATTTTCAAATTTTTATAGTTAACCCTTGAGGGGCGCGTTTTAAAGGCCAATACTACCAACGCGGCGATAAGATTTCTCACTTTGTTCTGTCCTGCTTAAATCAATGCGTTTTTTCTGCTTATCAGCTGATTAATCTATAACTCTGCTTTTCCATTGCCCCAAGATCTGCACTCTGTGCCAAGGCTAATGATGACCTGCTGGTAGTTCACCCAGTTCTCCCCTGACTTACTCCACTCTTCCCCTTTGGATATATTTTCAACCTTGGTCACCTGACCAATAGTAGCCTCTGCCTGTGCCACCCATGACATCCCCCTCTTCATTCTTGCTCCTTTGGTGTCAGCTACATTCTCATGAAGGGGAGTCTTTTATCAGAGGTTACCCTCATATGGAGCCGCGGTAGCATAGTGGTTAGTGCACTGGCTTCCTAGCGCAGTGGTCTATGGTTCGATCCCCAGATGAGGCGGAAAAATTTTTAGGCCACAAACGGCTCCTGGGTCGACCCAGCCCCAAATGGGTACCAGAGCTACTCTGGGAAGGTTAAGGCGGCCGGCGTGATGCCGACCACATCACCCCTCGTGTGCCGACGGTCAAGATAATATGGGCCTAACACCATATTCCCAATATGCCTCAATAGGCGTGTAACGGGTTCCTTTACCTTTTTTTTTTTTTTTTTTTTACCCTCAAAAGGTCAAAACCAGATACTGACCACATCAAGAATTGAGTGCTGCAGTATTATATACCGGTAAGTGAACAATGTTAAAACTATAATCTCGTCCTAAACACTTAAATGGAAGAGTTTTGAAATAAGACAACCATTTCAAATAGAAGGCACGCTAATAACTTAGATGAAAGATGCATCCCAAAGGAGAAGAGGCAAAAGCAGAGTTCCATAAAACGGAAAGTATTTTATGCAACAACTCTTTGTCAATGGAAGTAAGAAAGAGAGTTCTTCAGTATTGTATAGGGGGACCAACCTAACATACGGAATTGAGTTATGGGCAATAAGACAGCAAGAGGAATAACCACGGAGGCCTCAGAGATGTGGTCTTGCATAAGAATGTTAAGAATGCCTTGGGCTGCTAAAATAGTAATGAGATTGTCCTGAAAAAACAAACAAACAAACAAAGACTGCGCAAAAAGAAGATTATTACCCACACTAGAATGAAGCAACCAATTTCTTTAAGCGCGTTATGAGGAGAAGAAGAAAGCTGGAATGTGTAGTGACAACTGGAATACTCGAAGAACAAAAAGACAGAGGACGACAAAGAGAGAACAAAAATGGACATCAGGATACGGAAATACGTCAGCAACGTAAATGATAAACAACAATGGAGACAGGACGTTGTGGAGAGACGTGATCACCTATGCAACTACGCTTGGATTTAAAGCACACAATGAGAAACCAATTGATAACATTACAAGACAGTCTGTGTTCTGGAATCCACAACGCAATGTTTTCCAAAGTGTGGTACACATACTCCCGAGGGTATGCGAAAGGAGTTCAAGCTGTAGCGCAGCCAGGAGGCAGCGGGTTAGCCCCCCCCCCCCCCCCCCCACCCACCCATTTTTTTCAAGCACATTCTCCAATTATCCACAAGTGGCGCTTTTAGAATTTTTTTTTTTTTTTTTACTATCACCTATCCAGGCACCCACACGAATGGGTGCACTCATGAGAATTGTTTCATGCAGTGTAAACAATTGCTGAACTCTATAGATAATTTACAGTTAAGTTTGATGACTACTTAGATGCGGACTGTAATCGCTTCTTCACTACCTTTGAGTAAAGTGGCGCCTTTTCAAAAAATCATACCCGGTGTATTTTAGCCATCCAAAATGGCGGAGTCTACGAATTAAATCGAGTAGCGTCGTGGGTAATGCAATTTTTTTAAAATCGCAAAATGTTCACAATCTTTTTTGTGGAAAAAAGGGGGGGGGGGGGGGGGAATATGATAACGACCCGAGACGCACACTAAGATGAAAAAATTATGTATGTGGAACAGACAGAAGCCAAATGAATATGAAAACCGAGGAAATAAGTCGTATAAATATGTGAGGTCGGATGCCTTTTTTGCATTCTTTTGCACTAGACGCCGAACGCTCCGAAGACTAACTACGTACCTTCATAACAGTAGCAGGAGACAGTTCACAGACCTTTGCGGCTTCACAAAAGGTGGAACTTTATGAAGATTTGCTTCAACCTACAATCTGGTTATGAAATGATAAAAAACATTCCTGGAATTGAAAGAAAAAAAGAGCCAAACTGCAACAGATAGAAAATCCATAGCGACAAAATACATCGAGAAACATTACCCACGCAACACCTGGACCCATGCATACACAGATGGATCATCAACAAATGCAACAGAAAATGGAGGTGTGGGTGTCTTTCTGACCGTAAGCACTGGTGCAGAAAAAAGGTTGTCAGTGGCAACAGGAATTTCCTCAAGTAACTTCAGAGCAGCGGCAGAGGTCTTGAAAACTGCAGCAGAGGTTATATTGAAAGCACAGAGAGACAAGTAGCTTTCTTTACCGATGCACAGTCAGTAATTGCAACGTTGAAAAGCCAAAATAATACAGACCTCGATGACCTCAGAATAGTGCTCCACAAACTTCGTCAACGATTCAAAAGTGTTGTGATCCAATGGATCCCATCTCATTGTAACATCACCGGCAATGAAGAGGCTGGCAGAATGGCAAAAGAAGATTCACATCTACCTCAGCCTGACGCAAGCATAACTTTCGAGGAGGCAAAGAGTTTTATCAGAATCAGATACAGAAACAAATGGAATGTAGAACATCCAGGTCACACACAGAATGATGCTTACTACCAGCTCAACAGAAGAGAACAAGTGGTAATCTTCAGACTCCGCACTGGCCACAACAGATTGAGATACCATCTATTCAACAAGCTAAAGATAGAAACTACCGATCCGTGTAACTGTGGCACTGATAAAATGACTGCTGAACATCTGCTTCAAAGTTGCCCCTTATATGCGGTACAGAGAAAGCGCATATGGCCGACGCCAGTGTGGTGAAGTGGGATGTTATAAATATTTATAGGGGACTTAGTGTACTGACTGAGATCAGCTGTGAAGGTATATATATATATCTAATAAGAGTAGTGTATTATATATCACCTTACTTGCTACCACATATCTATATATCTCAGTCAGAATTATTCTGGAATAGTGTGATGACTACGTTATGTGTCTAGGGTATGTATATGATGAAGTGTAAGTCACAACAACAGACAGATAAACAATTTAATTTAATCCACTACTCTTAACAACACTGTGACACTCACATACATATAACACTCTATGAGAATATCTTAAAGAAGTCACTCGTAACGTTTCAAATAACAATATGTATTCATTACTGGCATGAATGAATATGTGTCCTGATTCAACTACAAGGGAACCAGGAATCACAATCAATTTAAATTACAAGTTATGTACAGAATGTATTTAATATGAATATTGTAGTGACATATATTATTACAAATGTTCTATGTGTGTCAGTTGTGTAGTAGTAAAATGAGGTAATACTGGTTTTGTTTTGTTCAAGCTCTGTTGGTATTTGTCATCATGACTTCAATAGTTTG
Organism: Oreohelix idahoensis; assembly: GCA_024509875.1. Lineage (NCBI taxonomy): Eukaryota > Metazoa > Mollusca > Gastropoda > Stylommatophora > Oreohelicidae > Oreohelix > Oreohelix idahoensis. The sequence goes on along the minus strand of JAMPIV010010843.1, from coordinate 87,789 downwards.
TCTTTAGGGACTAGTGTTGGAGATGTTCACAGTTCCTGATTTTAAGACAAGTAAATTCCCCTCTGAATGGTATTTTTATAAAGTTATTTCAAGATGAGGGGACATAATGTTGAGCTCAGCTGGCCAACTCTGCTTATCTTGAGTGATGGCGGCAGGAAAGGACTCCTCTGCTCGAATTCTCCTCTGGGCTCAGGAGACACCTCACTGATAGCTAAAAAGACCAAGGAGTATGCTGTCCGACACTGGATTCAGCAAAGCTCTGACCAGGTGCTGCTCACTACCATCAAGACCACTGTCCCACAATTCATACGAATAAACACAGATACGTTGATTAGCAATGAATTCTGGCACAAACTGGCACAAATTTCCATCTGCTTATGTTCCAGGCTTTTATTTTACACAAATATGAGCTGGCTTCAACGCACTGATGCTTTATCAATCTTATTTAAACAAGTGGTTTCGAACTAACGCTCCCAAGTGTGTATATCAGCGAGTCTGACCAATGATCCCCGTTTCGACAAGTGTTTGAAAAAATGTTACCTTTCCCCGTTTCCCCTAACAACCAAGATAGTATTTATAGCCCGACCAATCGTGGTTAGGCTTTCATTTGTTGCGCTCCAATCAATTTGGAGTTTACATGGTAGGCTATTTATGTAACGTAAATTTTTTTCAAACACGTAAAAAAAAAATCTTATGAGCAGAAATGATTTTATGCTGTCAGGCACCCCCAATATTTTATTTTGGGTATAATTTATTAATGCCTGGACTATTTGCGTAACGTTTTACATATTCTTTGTCAACAAGCCCTAAGGAACCCAAAAATACTAATTTAAAGGAGCTACGTGGCTGCGTTCAAAATATGCAATTTCTTCTACCTCCTGTTTCGAAGATATGCTGTCTGGGTACTGTTATGTTTTCAACCGTAAACCCATCTAATGTTGTCTTTTCTAATAAGAGTTTTTTATGATTTATAAACCTAACTCTGGGAAAGGGTGGTGTATTTTATCACTGTCCGTCTGAAAAAAAATTAGTGCATGTAGACTTACACGCGTGATGGCAGCATTTGCGTATCGCGCGAAGCGTGTTTAGTGTTCGGCTTTTTGCCTCTCCCTTCTCTTTTTATCCTTTTGTCCATCTGTTCGTTCGTTTTGGTAACGTAATATAATTAATGTTAGGATTAATTTAGGTCATTACGCAGTAGCTCTCAATGTTTTTCCAAGAAATACAGCACACGTTTCATTGAAGAAAGCGGGTAATAATATAGTAGGCTTTTACTATCAACGTTTTACAATTTGCAGACGAAGCAGAAAACAAGGGGGATTTCGAGTACATTCTTTGTGACAGCACTGTCATTTTACCATTGCTCTTTTCTTTATTTATTATATGTATTTATTAGGCTTTATATTTACTTGATAATTTATATATGTGGATTAGAATATTTCATGACACCTCCCCTCTTAAAACAGACATTATGTGTCAGTCCTTTATTCCATATACACATAGAGAAATTTATTATTATTTCTGGGGTTTACGGTGATTCTCATCACACGGATGGCGGCTTAAAAAATCCGCTCCCAGATTGGTTTTTCCAGATATATATTCAATGCTAAAATTATATGGAGCCAGAAGCAAAGACCATCGGAGTAACCTAGAGTTCTCATGCTTAGCCTGTGCTAAAAATGATAAAGGTTTGTGGTCAGTTTGCAACTTAAATGCCTTCCCATATAGATAAATATTGAATTTCTTTATTGCCCATATTACTGCAAGACATTCTTTTTCGCTAGTTGAGTAGTTGATTTCAGCTTTATTCAACTTTCTGCTAGCATATGCCACTGGGCTTAATTCCCCATCCAATGCATCTGATTTCAGTAGTAAAGTTGCACCTAACCCAATATTACTTGCATCCGTCCTTACTATGAATTCTTGACTTAAGTCAGGTAATTTCAAAATGGGTTTACTTGTGAGCTTTTCCTTCAATTCTTGGTAAGTCATTTCACATTGTGGTGTCCATGTAATGCGATCTGGAAGTCCTTTACGTGTCAATTCCGTTAAAGGTGCACATATGGAATTAAAGTTTTTGATATACTTCTGGTAGAAACCACATAAGGAGACAAAGGATCTCACGTCCTTCTTGGTTTGTGGTCTCGGGGCTTTCTGTAGTTTCTCTAAATTCTTTGGGTCAGGGGTCATGTTTCCCTGATAAACTGTGTGTCCCAAAAATTCCAATTCTTTACATCCAACGCAACATTTGGTTGGACGGGCTGTTAAATTTGCCTCCCTAAGTCGATCAAACAGCATGTTCAGAGAGTCAATGTGTTCCTCAAATGTTTCTGTTGCTATAAGGATATCATCCATAAAATTTGTTATACAGGGATTATTCAGAGGATCCAATAATTTTTCTCATCATTCTAGAGAAGACACTAGGCGCATTCTTCAATCCAAATGGCAATCTATTAAACTCATAGTGTCCTTCTGAGGTACTAAAAGCTAGGTATGGTCTAACCTCAGGCTTTACTGGAATCTGATAGTATCCTTTACTCAGATCCACTTTTGAGAAATATTTAGCTTTATTTAGTCTGGCAAACAGCTGATTAGTATCCGGCAATGGATCCACCTGTCCTTCTGTAATAGCATTCAGTCTCCTGTAATCTATACAGAGTCTATGTTCTCCAGAGGGCTTCCTTAAGAGTACAACACCGGAACTATACGAAGACTCACTGTGCGAAATAATTCCTTCCTTCAATAGATAGTCTATCTCTTCCTTCAATGCTTTTTCCTTAGCAAACGGAATCGAATATGGTTTCATACAGACAGGTGTGGAGTCTATGAGTTTCATATCATATTCCAATAGGTTTGTATGCCCTGGTTGGTCTGTTAACACCTCTGCATGATTATTTAGAACCTGTTGCACTCTCTCTTTCTGAGTTTTCGTTAAATGTGTACTGATTTTCACCTGTGCTGCTGTCTCACAGGGGTGTAATGGATATTCAAATGATGAAAGTGGTTCCTTTTTCATCTCCATGGCGATGGACAAGGTCAACAAGTGTGTCGCTTCCTGATGTTCTCTTTCCAAATATTTCTTCAGGAGATTCACATGATAGATTTTTTCTTTCCCCTTCTTATCTATCTTATAATTTGTTCTAGATACCTTCTCTAAAACTGTATATGGACCCTGCCATCCAATTTGTAACTTATTCTGACTCCCAGGCAAAAGAAGCAGTACTTTCTCTCCCACAGCCAAATTTCTGTCTTTCGCCTTCCTGTTACAATAGGCAGCATGTTTCTTCCTGGCTTGTTTCAAATTTTCATTGGCAAGTTTCCAGCCAGTTTTTAACCGAGTGGTCAGCTCATTCACATATTGGTATGAAGATGTAATGTTTTCCTCTGCCTTTTCATCAGTCCACGTTCTTAACAAAGCTTCAAGTGGACCTTTTATTGGCCTTCCAAACAATAATGTTGCCGGGGGCCATACCGGTTGAACTATGGGGTACCTCCCGATAAGCAAAGAGGGCGGCGTGCAGGTACTGGTCCCATGTATCTGGTTTTTCGTGTGCCAACTTTCTCAGGATCGACATCAATGTGCCGTTAAATCTTTCCACTTGGCCGTTCCCTTGGGGATGATACACACTACAATGGAAGTGTTTGGCCTGGAAGATCCTGAAAACTTCTTCAGTTAGTTTCCCCTTGAACTGAGAGCCATTATCAGTCAAGATTTGATTGGGAAAGCCTAACCTTGTGAAAATTGTGAGCAATGCCTCTGCCACATGTTTAGAATCAATCGATGACAGGGCTACTGCCTCTCCCCACATAGAACAAGTGTCCACCAGAGTCAGAATGTAGCTGTTCCTTCTCTTGGTTCGGGTGAGAGGTCCCACAAGATCCACGGCAACTCTCTCAAAGGGTGTTCCCACTATGGGCATTTCCCCCAGAGTTGCTGGTGCAGTCCAATGTTTAGGTGCTACTCGTTGGCACTCTGGACAGGATTTTACATATCGTTTGATATCTTCAGTTATTCCTGGCCAGAAATAGTGACAAGCTATTCGCTGTCCTGTTGCGCTGATTCCCATATGACCACTGAAGGGAATCGCATGCCCTAGTTCCAACACTTTAGTCCTATATGAAGTGGGAAGGACCAGCTGTCCGTGACCATTGGATTCAGATCCAGCCTTCCTATATATCAGTTTGTTCTTCATATAAAACTCTCCCTTGCCTGGAGGTGTATGAGATTTGGGCAACTTCTTGAAACATGGCTTGAGTGTTTTGTCCTCAGCCTGTGCCTTCCTCATCTCATCTGGGTGAGTATTTATGGGATTATCCTCCTCCTTCTTTGACTGTGATCTGGTCTGCACTGTTGCCAATATCACAGGTCTCTTGGGATTCCCCAAGAAGACATATCTACACCCCAATATTAGAGGGTAGATTGGCTCATTTATCACTGCTGCTTTTATGATTCCTTCCACATATCGCGTTTTCACTTTTATTCGGGCGACGGGAAGTGTCATGGTAGCTACATCCTTGGTTGCAGTTTGAATCTCCACTGTTTCTGTGGTGTATTGATCGGCCTGCACCAGGTGAGAACTCACAACGGAATCGTAATCTAAACCAGTATCATATAAACATCTTATAGTGACACCATTACAGATGACATCTTCACACACTGGGGGGTGGTATGGTTCCTGTAATTCTTCAGGTTTGCCCTTCTTTTCCTTTTTCCCCGATGTCATAGCAGCAAAATGAGGAGGTTTCCTTCTACAATGGTCAGTGTCATGATTGTTCATCTTACAATTTTTACACCACCTTTTTCCTTGGTTGAAAGATTTTCTTTCATCATATTTCCTTTCATCGAATTGTGGGAATTTATTTTTATTTTCATACCGTGGCCTATCAAATTGGTGCTTACCTTTATTTTGATCCTTAGGATCAAATTTATTAAAGTTCTGTGGTGCCCTAAAGTTATCCACTTGTTTCTTTTTATTACCTGTTACCTCTGCTTGAGCTGTTTGATACCTTTCAGCAACATTTAGCAACTCACCCAGCCTCTCTGCACCTTGTTCCATGAGAAACTTTCTCAGGTCTGGAGCCATGGACTCTCTTAATTGCTCTATAAGGACCATTTCCTTAAGATCTTGGGTTTTCCCCAGAGAAGTCCATTTCTCCAAGTATGTCTCTATTCGTGCAGAGAACTGGTGATAGGTTTCACCTGACAGTAGTTTAGCATTCCTAAATTTTTTCCTGTAAAACTCTGCATTCTTTTCATACCTTAACAAAAGAGCCTGCTTTAGCATGTCATAATTTTCCTGATCACCTCTGCTCATTTTTGCAAAAACTTCCCTGAGATAACTTTAAGCTCCACCTTTCTCTCTCTAACCCATACGTGGTAGCTAATAGTTCATACCTATTTATATAGCTCTCAATATCATCGTCTTTCTCAACAAAATGATCTAAATGAAAGTTCATAGCTGAGATTGAGGCTCCCTGAGTAACCGTAGCATCAGAGGCAAAGGGACTGGCACCATTTTCAGGAGCATGGCCTTGAAACTCAAACTCCCTTAGTCGTAACTCATGTTCCCTTTGTAATCTTTTATCTTCTGCTTCCCTTTCTGCAGCTAATTTTCTTTCTTCTCTTTCTGCAGCTAATTTCTTCTCTTCTCTTTCTGCAGCCTGTCTTCTTTCCTCGGCTTCTCTTTCTGCAGCTAATTTCTTCTCTTCCCTTTCTGCAGCCTGTCTTCTTTCCTCGGCTTCTCTTTCTGCAGCTAATCTTTTGTCTTCTCTTTCTGCCTCCAATTTCTTAGCCTCAGCCTCAATCTGCAACCTCTTAGTCTCAGCCTCAGCTTCAAATTGTAACTTCTTAATTTCCCTGTCAGCCTCTAACCTTCTTTCGGCTTCTTTTTCTAATCTTCTTTCTTCGCGTTCAATAAATTTGTCACATTCCGTTGTGACATAGGCAACCATAACTTGCCCATCTAATCCTAACTCCTTTGCAGTCTGAACCGCAGCAGATCGAAATTTGGCCAGGTCCGCCATTGTCTATCAGGTAACTTTATATAATGTCTAACCAACAATTCAATCTCTAATGGACAACACAGGCACCGTGAGCTCAACCTTATTTAATTCCACCCAAGGATACCTTTTAATTCTTATATTCCCTGAAGTGAATTACCCCCAATATTTTTAATAGGGAAAGATTCAAAATCCCGAGAGCGAGACCCCAATATATGTGGTGAAGTGGGATGTTATAAATATTTATAGGGGACTTAGTGTACTGACTGAGATCAGCTGTGAAGGTATATATATATCTAATAAGAGTAGTGTATTATATATAACCTTACTTGCTACCACATATCTATATATCTCAGTCAGAATTATTCTGGAATAGTGTGATGCTACGTTATGTGTCTAGGGTATGTGTATGGTGAAGTGTAAGTCACAACAACAGACAGATAAACAATTTAATTTAATCCACTACTCTTAACAACACTGTGACACTCACATACATATAACACTCTATGAGAATATCTTAAAGAGTCACTCGTAACTTTTCAAATAACAATATGTATTCATTACTGGCATGAATGAATATGTGTCCTGATTCAACTACAAGGGAACCAGGAATCACAATCAATTTAAATTACAAGTTATGTACAGAATGTATTTAATATGAATATTGTAGTGACATATATTATTACAAATGTTCTATGTGTGTCAGTTGTGTAGTAGTAAAATGAGGTAATACTGGTTTTGTTTTGTTCAAGCTCTGTTGGTATTTGTCATCATGACTTCAATAGTTTGTCTTTAGGGACTAGTGTTGGAGATGTTCACAGTTCCTGATTTTAAGACAAGTAAATTCCCCTCTTAATGTTAATTTTAAAAAGTCAGTTCAAGATGAGGGGACATAATGTTGAGCTCAGCTGGCCAACTCTGCTTATCTTAAGTGATGGCGGCAGGAAAGGACTCCTCTGCTCGAATTCTCCTCTGGGCTCAGGAGACACCTCACTGATAGCTAAAAAGACCAAGGAGTATGCTGTCCGACACTGGATTCAGCAAAGCTCTGACTAGGTGCTGCTCAGTACCATCAAGACCACTGTCCCACAATTCATACGAATAAACACAGATACGTTGATTAGCAATGAATTCTGGCACAAACTGCTTATCTTCCAGGCTTTTATTTAGCCAAATATAAGCTGGCTTCAACGCACTGATGCTTTATCAATCTTATTTAAACAAGTGGTTTCGAACTAACGCTCCCAAGTGTGTATATCAGCGAGTCTGACCAATGATCCCCGTTTCGACAAGTGTTTGAAAAAATGTTACCTTTCCCCGTTTCCCCTAACAACCAAGATAGTATTTATAGCCCGACCAATCGTGGTTAGGCTTTCATTTGTTGCGCTCCAATCAATTTGGAGTTTACATGGTAGGCTATTTCTGTAACGTAAATTTTTTTCAAACACGTTATAAAAAAAATCTTATGAGCAGAAATGATTTTATGCTGTCAGGCACCCCCAATATTTTATTTTGGGTATAATTTATTAATTCCTGGACTATTTGCGTAACGTTTTACATATTATTTGTCAACAAGCCCTAAGGAACCCAAAAAATACTAATTTAAAGGAGCTACGTGGCTGCGTTCAAAATATGCAATTTCTTCTACCTCCTGTTTCGAAGATGTGCTGTCTGGGTACTGTTATGTTTTCAACCGTAAACCCATCTAATGTTGTCTTTTCTAATAAGAGTTTTTTATGATTTATAAACCTAACTCTGGGAAAGGGTGGTGTATTTTATCACTGTCCGTCTGAAAAAAAATTAGTGCATGTAGACTTACACGCGTGATGGCAGCATTTGCGTATCGCGCGAAGCGTGTTTAGTGTTCGGCTTTTTGCCTCTCCCTTCTCTTTTTATCCTTTTGTCCATCTGTTCGTTCGTTTTGGTAACGTAATATAAATAGGGACTTTCATGAAGAGGTCAAGCATGTCGCAGTGCGACTGTGCTATCGTTAAAACACATGGGGAACACCCAGCCGACGCAGAGTTGTTTTGTGACACACCTGATATACATGCTCAGCTTGAAGTAGGGCCTGATCAGCCAGGATTTAAACATAATTTTGACAATTTTCCAAAAGATAAAGTTTGGCGTCATTTCAATGCAACTTGGTACAAACAGAAACTAGTGAAAAGTGTTTGTACAATCGACCGGAAGACGCTGATTGGCTCACCTAAAGCTAATATTATAATTTTTCTCGCTTTTTGGTTGTTTACCAATCGGTCAGGTGCTTGGAGTCAGTCAGTAACACACACATACACACGCACGCACATACAGAGAGAGAGAGAGAGAGAGAGAGAGAAAGAGAGAGAGAGAGAGAGAAAGAGAGCGAGCGAGAGGAAGATCTTTCCTTTCAAAATTCCGTTTTGTTTAACAACTGAACAGTCTTGGCTGGTTTCTGAGCAAAGGAAGGATTTTACGATGTAGGCCCTTCAGCGATTAGAGACGCAGTTTTCTTTCTGGGAATGCATGGACTGTCATCGCGAATTTCGAGGTTTAGGTTCCCAAACTTCAAATGAATGCAATTTTTTGGACTTGTAAACTGTTGGGTAACAATGAGGTAGAAATTTTTCCCGAGTGACTATCCATATTTACGATACAGCTAGCCTTAACTTAACCCCAACCCTGTTTCGAGTTTTGTCAAAAATAATATCCGGCAAACATTGCGACAATAAAAAAAAAAAAAAAATTCCAAAGAGGCGAAACGTTGCGTTTGGGCGAACATGGAGACCTCCAGTCTACTGTCCCGTCTTGAGCCAGAAAAAAAGACACGTACTGCAACAATATTTATTACTCGTAAGTGGTCGAACATGGAAAGTAACAGATGGTGGGACAGATAGCGCTTATATGATACTATGGCCTTCTATAAAATAAGGGGTTCTGTGGTGTAGCGGTTATCACGTCTGCTTAACACGCAGAAGGTCGCGAGTTCGAACCTCGCCAGAACCTTCTAATTTTTGTCTTTCTCTCTCTCGTTTTAAAAATTCATTTTTTCCCCCTGTAAAGACAATATGTTTCCATTCTTCATGTCGTATGGTCTTTAGCCATTGACAATTCCAAGCACTGTAGCTCCATTTATATACTGTTCATCCATCTTTTCCTTAGCTGCCTCCTTGGTCTTGATTTTGTTAAGCAGATGCCTATTCTTGGCCTCTTGTATACATGTCCGAGCGATCTCAGTACACATATATGATTTCATGAGGCTGTTATTGCTGACGATCAGAATGAGTGATGTATTTCTTGTAAAATAATTAATAATTTGATCGTATTTTCCATATAATATCATCATCTTCATCATCACCATCATCATCTTCAACACCACCCTTCAGTTCACAAGAGCACCGACCTTCAACAAACGTATACCAAGTCTTCCTGTCACGTGCCGTCTGCTCAAGGTCTTTTCACGTCTTGTTCGTGCCCTTCACATCTGTCTCCAGTTGTCTTCTCCTTGTGTTCATGGTCTCCCTCTACCTCTCTTACTCTGGGGATTCGAGAACAATGACTGCTGGGTAATTCTATCAACAGGTTTCCTCAATGCGTGTCCTATCTGTCTACAGCTTTTTCTTCTGCTCATGTTTTGTTCCACGGGCGGTTGTCTGGTTCTTGTCATCAGTTCCAAATTAGTGATGGTGTCATACTATTCAATTCTTCTATTATACACAAGCACCAATATATGAAAGCTTTTCGGTTGTTGTTTTAGTTGTTCTCCATGTTTTAGAGCCATACAATAGAACTGACCTGCAATTTGAATTGAAAATTCTAATTTTTGTTTTGGTTCTCATTTGTTTTTATCTCCATATATTTCTCAATTCACTGAAAGCTCATTTAGCCGTTCGTATTCTTACTTTGATATTGTCTGTCCCTTCAACTGCGTCTGTATCGCTGCCAAGGTATATGTATGATTCTATATTTTGTAGTGGTGTTATCTTTTCCTACATTTATTCTCATTACCTTTGTTTTCTCTCAGTATATTTTCAGACCCACTTGCTGCGACTTTTCATACAGTATTTTAATTGTGTCTTGCATCTGATTATCTTTAAGGTACATACGTTCCATGTCGTCGACAAAATTTAGGTCTTCCATATGTTTAGTAGGAGTCCTCTGGATTCCATTTCTGTTGGCTGAGGTAGATGTTTTTATAAACCAATCTACAGCAAACAGGAAGAGAAATAGCGACAAGCGCTTTCCTGTCACACTCCAGTTCTTATCCCAAACGGTTCTATACGTTGTCCGTCATGATGAACTTTCCATGTCATACCTCCACATCTTTATTAAGTTAATGATCTTCACGGGAACTCCAATACGCCTCATCAATTTCGAACGGGATTGTCTGTCAAATGACTTGTCAGAGCCAGCAATTCCAATGTAAAGAGGTGAGTCCCATTCCAGAATTTGTTCCATTATTATTCTCAGTGTTGCTATCTGGTCTGTACAGGACCTGTTTTACTTAAAACATGCTAGTTCATCACTCGGTTGTTGGTCTATGAACTCTCTTGACCTCTCAAGGATGACCCAGTTTAATATTTTTCCTGGCACCGACAGTAACATTATTCAGCGTTAATTTGTACACACCTGTTAATCTCCATTCTTATAAACCTACCCACCACAAAAATATTTATAGAATGTGTGATTCATATATACACACACTGGGATTCTTGAAGGTGCTACGGAGTTCGTGCACTGTGCTGAGATCCTCCTTGTGTGATCTAAGGGAGGAGATCCGAGCACTGACGGAGTAGTCTATGTGCAATGAAGATAATCCTTCAAACCAACCCAAACCATTCTTATGCACCTTGACCAGATATCCTTGTGAAGCTGAAAAACTGATAAACTAATTAAGAAACAGTTGGAAGAGAATAGAACAACAGTATAAAATAAGCGAGGGAACACAATACATAGAAGTAATACAAAGCGTAGTGGTACAGGACATAGACATAAGAATACATGCCCTTGTAAATTTATGGTTTAGGCCCATATGGTGTTAGGCCCATATTTTCTTGACCATCGGCACACTAGGGTTGATGTGGTCAGCATCACGCTGACAGTGGGGGTTAAATAGCGCTAAAATGACGCTATTTCCGTCTTAAAAATAAGGCGTTCTGTAGCGTAGTTGTTATTACGAGTACCGGTACGTCTGCTTTACACGGAGAAGGTCGCACCTCGTCAGTATATTCTAATTTTTGTATTGTATTCATCCGTGTTTATGTGTCACCGTTATTGGTGACGATGTATATTTGGTTTTATTTTTCAATCATTAGAGGCGTTCCTTAAGCATTTGGCAACCGGGGCGGATTATTCCCTTGGCACCCCCTCCCCCCAATTAAAAAAAAAAACACTTGCGAGCAAGAACATCTTCAACAGTAAGTACTATAATAATAGTGTCCGATGACACCCTCTTCCTGGATGTCACCCGGGGCGTTCTGCCCCCCTTGCACGCCCTTTAAGCACGCCACTGAGTATATCTAACCCGACTGATTTTTACGTGAGTAGGATATCCCTTTTTTCGCTGTACAATGGCAGGTGTTAAACTCGTCGGTCTGGGTGTTTGTGCACGTTCTTACGCGTGAAAAAGCTGTATATACGAATTTTTTATTTCTGAGCGAAACGGTTAGAAATGTGTATTTTAGTAAAATTTTTACCCTTTTTGGTGGCAGGCAATAATGCACAGTGGGATAATTATTCGGGGCTATTGAAATATGTCGTTAGCATCAGAATTATAGTTAGGTTACAGAGTTAGGTTTATGATTCCTAACCTTAAATCTCTACATTCCCGACCATTTTCTTTTTTTTTTTAACTGCGTCTGTAAATTTTGTTTACATGAAGGAGTGGGCCATCTGTTTGTTACAGCCTAAAATAAAAATTTCAGAAACGAAAGTTCAGAGGTCGTAGTAGTATTCACAGTATTTTATGCACGAGATGAAATCTTTAATTTAAAACAAGCATAATAATAACCGTTTGAGCACACCAATCTACAACTACTAGGATATTCTTGCTCTTAAACATGGTAGTGTTTTGTCTTCATGTTTACATACATATATAAATTCACCACCGTTATAATCTAATTTCTGTTATAAAGTTATTGACTTTCTGGTTCATTTAAAAAATCTAACACAAACTTAACCATGTTATGAAGGCTGTGATAATTTTATGGGATATAACGCACATTTTAATTGATTGTCACTTGCAGTATTTCTAATACATATAATGAACAGCACGAGACTTTATTAGTTTGTTTTATATCGCACTATTTCAAATGGTAAACTAATTAGTATAAATCATTTTTTTAAAACCGTATTGCGTTGAATATATTTTTTGTAAGATTTTTACTGGTCCGGCGTAAAGTTTTTTTTTTTTTGTCTCAGGAGGTTGACAAGTATGCTGGAGATGAAAAACCTGAACAAAATATCAAAAAAAACCTGTAGAAACATCTAAAAACCCGTAGTAAAATCCAGAAAACAAGTAGCCTACAAAAAATATTTAAAAAGAACCATACAAAGAAAAAGAATCATACTCCAGTTTGTTCTTTGAGACGACAACAGAGTATATTTTTTTCACACATACTTTTGCGTGAGTGATTGTTTACTGCATTTTCCTTGTTTGTTTCTCCTTTTCGTTCACCCTCAGACTTTTGTACAATTTTTCATGTTTTATATAAAAGGAAACTCAATACGGAGCGTTACAACAGGAGGTGGGGTCTGATCATCATTAGGGTTCCCTGTCGGCCAGGTGCTTAGGCCCTTTAATAATCTTCATTATGACTTTTGCTGTAAACCTGTCACGTGTCAAGTCCATGACCAGGTAAACTAGATCTAGAATATGTTTAGATTACTGGTTTCCTACAGTCACAAATTTTAACAAATGTATGCTGTACTGACTACCTCCTATGTTTGATCTGTCATCAATATTATTAGTCCTAAGTCTTTCCCCTAATTCACTTTCATCATTGTGGGGAGTCTAAATCAGGCCCGTATTCAATACCCACATCTGATTCAGCTGCATCCAGTACAAGTCACTTCTCAGCTCCCAATGCAAAGATTTCACCGCACGGAAAATCATGACTTAAAAAAAAGAGACAAACACACAAAAAATAATGTTGACTGATTCACATTCAGAAAATAATTGTTTAAACTGGAAGCTTTACCCATACCAGAAATTTTTAAATCTCGCTAAAACAGATGAATGGAAAAAAAAAACACACACACACAAATAGTAATACGTCTTACAAGAAGAAAGGACAAGAAAAACCTACGTTGCGGCCACAAGGCCTTCGTCAGGGACAGACAAACAAGAGACAGGAGGGAAAGAAAATGAGAATTAAGTAGAGAACATGAAACTATAAAAATAAGAAGAAAAAAAACTCCCTTATGTCCAGTCACATGGTGAAGCAAGATGGCTGCCACTTTTTTTCCATTCAACTGTTTTACCCCCGCCTTACGGCAGTTTTCCTCATATACTTAAGTCTCGCTAAGCAGTGTTCCCACTCTAAATTTTGGAGGTAGGCTTTGCGCACTGGCGTCTTTCGCCGAATCAAATTGGAAAGAGTTAATAATTAGGCAAAAACCTGTACAGAAAGTATGTACGGCTATACAGAATCTGAAAATGAGAAAAACATGTATGGATTATAGATAACACATACTACTTGGAATGTATGCAAGGTACACAAACTAAACGGACAAATAGTTATAAAAGAATACAAGTAATATTAACACTAGGAAGAAAACACGTTTAATATTATTTAAAGAAGGCCAAATAAAGTGATTGTCAACCAATTAAACTATGACAATTTCAAAGCTGTTTAACTCAAATTCAGTACAGGTATGGTAACCTTGATCTCAATCCGAAATGTTTACAGGTAATGTGAAACACACAATTTCACCAGAACTGGATGTTAATTCCCATTTTACAACCAAGGTAATCTGAAAGTATAATAAAGATAGAGTTTATTATTCCTGAATTTTTAAAAACCGTCACAGAATAATTAAGGAAGAAGGTATAGCAGTGATGACTACCGATACCACAGAGTAATGACCAAGTATAAACTAAAGCAGTGTTTCCCAAATTTAGCATAACCGCAAACCCCTTATGAGATTTTAGTCTTACTGGAATACCCCTTATGAGAATTTTGCCTCACCAGAGCACCCCTCTAGGGCGAAAATAATTTGGGGGTAGTTTTGGTAGCAACCAAATTGGAACGTTTTAGCAAGTAAAAAAGGGTGTCAGGCAAGGATGTGCGATGTCACCAGATCTATTTAATCTGTACAGTGAAAATATGAGATCCCTAGAGGACATGTCAGGAATATCATTTGGCCGACATAATATAAACAACTTGAGATCAACTGATGAGATGTCTTAATAGCAAAAAGTGAAAAGGAGCTGCAAGAAATTGGTTGATACAATAGTGACAGAAAGTGAAAATAAAGGCCTCAGCCTTAACAGCAAAAAGACAGAAGTGATGGTCATCGCAAAGAAAATGGCTTCCTCAGAATGTACTATCAAAGTAAATGGAACAATTTTAAAACAGGTGAATAGATTCAAATACCTGAGCACATTAATAACAACAGATGGAAGATGCGTCTCATAAGTGAAGAGCATAATAGCTCAGGCAAAAATGGCATTCTATAAAATGTAGACTATTTTATGCAACGGTTCTTTGTCAACGGAAGTAAGAAAGAGAGTTCTTCAGTGTTATACAGAACCAATCCTGATGTATGGGAGTGAATCATGGACAGTTAGCAAACAAGCAGGTAAAAGCACTAGAGGCCATAGAGAGGTGGTTTTACAGAAAAATGCTAAAAATACCAACGACAGCTAAAAGGCATAATGAGAATGTCCTGAAAGAGGACAATGCGCAAAGGAAACTTATTTCACAAGTTAAAAAGAAGCAATCCACTTTTTTTGGGCATGTTATGAGAAGAGGAAAGCTAGACTATATCACAGCATAACAACAGGTAAGACTGAAGGAAAAAGAGATAGAGGAAGACAGAGCAAATACTGGACAGTTTGACATCGTGGCATGGAAGGAATTGATAAATTGTACTGGAGACAGGAAGTTATGGAGAGGCATGTAATCTCCTACGCTACAAGGCATGGTACTTGAAGTTTTAATAACAATGTTATCTACCTAGATCAAATATATGTATTGATTACACATGTGCCTAGCTGGATCCAGGGGTGTACTTAAAGTATTCGGCACCTGGAGCTGATCCTACATTTGTTACATACCCCACCCCTAAAGAAATACATCTGTAAGTATATTTTTAGCAGTAAGTACTATCATAAATGTCCGATGCCCCCCAGTTGTCATCCGGGGTGAACCTCAGCACCCCTCTTAAAAACGCCACTGGCCAGAGCTGACTACTGGCATGGGCCTCCCAACATGTACTCATGCAAACGAAACAACCAGGTATGAAACAAAAGCTAGCGTCAAAGAATGAGGTCCAGCATCAAACACTTGCCTGCCAAGGAAGATTACCATCATGGGCCTTCTCGCATGTGAAACACCTGGTATCCTACTAGTCTGCAATAAAGGCAAGTATACTGTCCTTCACGCAAGAACGTGACACACACTTGTAAATTCCTCCTTGAGAATGGATACACTGACACTACCATCCAAAAAGGAGGTATACCAGGTACCCCAGGGTGTCTAGAGCATGTTATGGGAAGCAATTCAAAAAGGCAAAGTCTGACAGAATGAATCTACATGTAATCTGGTTGGATCTAGTTAACGCATGTGGATCAGTCTCACACCAGGTGTGGCAGGACCTGGAAATGTTTCATGTTCCATAAGAAATTGCAGCAATGTTGAAGCTGTATTTCTCAGAGTTTGCTGTCAGATTTTCAACCACAGAGTACACGACAAAGTGGATTGGCCTGCAAGTTGGGATTGTGATGGGATGTACCATTTCTCCCATACTAGTTGCAATGGCTATGCAGGTGATCCTCAAAGCGGCTGAAGGATTTGCAAGAGGTCCAAAGCTCGACAGAAGGTGTCACATGCCTCTGTTGAAAGCATTCATGGATGACACAACCATTCTGACACAGATGAACAGTAGGCCCAGAGAATGTTAGTATGGCTGGATGAACTAATCAGCTGGTGCAAAATGAGCTTTAAACCTAAGAAGTCAAGAAGCCTATCACTCAGGAAAGGGAGGACAACTAAGGCAACATTAATGGTATCAAACCAGAGAATCCCTACTGTAGGACCAAAGACGCATCAAAAGTGAGGAATGCAGTAAGCGACCCATAGCTTGACTGCCTGTGTCAGAGTCAGCGAACCAGAGCTGACCAAGACTCCACCTCCATGAAGTGGTCCTGGAAACAGGCTGCATCACTGCAGTCTGGCTGAGGAGTAGGGATCAAAGAGGGAAGGCAAACCCAGTCCCAAAAAATGCCGTGCGAAAGTCAGATGTGTCGGCCAAAAGGCGCAAATACCGCAGCTTCGCTGTAAACGGACACAATGCAACCAACGTCCTTTTCAGGACGAACGAGGAAGAAGAAGAATCCCTACTGTCATTGAGGAACCTGTTAAAGTCTTGGCAGAGTATATGATGTCTCATTAAAAGATTCATGGGCAGTTCAGCAGATAAGAGAAATGGCAGACAGAGGGCTGCAGATCATAGACCAAAGCAGATTCATAGGTAAGTTTAAACTATTGTGCCTTCATGTTGATCCTGAAACTGCTATGGCCACTGCTTCGTATAAGAAATAAACACTAGTACAGTGGAAGCCATAGAGAGAAAGATCAACAAGTTCATAAGGAAGAGTTTAGTAGTGCCAATAGGTCTGTCAGACATAGCTCTGTACTGTAAGAAGACAAAGCTTGTGCTCCATTTCAGGACAGTTGTGGGTGAATACAAAGCAGGAAAGGCAAGGCGTGCAATGATGCTGTGCGAATCGGTAGATGATGTAGTTAAGTCCATTGAGTCCACACTGAAAACTGGCAAAAAGCGGAAAGTAAGTGAAGCTATTGGTGCTGCCCAAGAAGCTCTCAAGCTAAAGGAGTTAATCGGATAAACAGAGACTAATTGACGGGATCTGGCCATGGTGACATCTGCTGGTGGTCCAAAGCATCAAGCACGGAATGCAGAGATATGGTGATTTGGGAAATCTGAGAATGATAAAAAGGATGCAAAAAGTAGTGCAGCAAGTCCAACAGACTACATGGGAAAGGTTTGGTTTGGGTTTTAAGGACTATCTTCATTGCACACAGAAAACTCCATCAGTGCTACGACCTACTCCCTTGGATCACACAAGTAGGATCTGCACGAACTCCGTAGCACCGTCAAGAATCCCAATGTGTGTATATAGGAATCACACATTCTAAAAATATTGTTGTGGTGGGTAGGATTCTAATTTTTAAATTTTGTCAGGTCAGCGGCCGTATGGCCTACTCTTTACAGTTTCTAACTGCCGTAGGATTTTTAACGTGCGCAACTTGTACACGGGACCTCCTATGTTTTTGCCCTTATCCGAGAAAGCTAGGCATCGAATTTCACTACCCAGGAGACCAGGGGGGAGTATGACATCATTAGGACAAATGATTCTGAAAAAATAATTTCCATAAATTAGATTCCCTCTACTGAAAATTGAACCTGGTACCTTTAGAATTCAAAGTGGATGTCATACCTCTTAGCCACTCCAGCCCCCTACATGGTAAGGAGCTCTGTAGAGGTCCCTGCCATGGAATGATATATGGCATGTGGCACCTCTTGGTCTCAGCTTCATTATCAGATCAATGTATGATCTTCTGCCATCATCTGCAAACCTTGTGAGATGGGGAAAGTCTGATGATGCTCAGTGCCCCCTATGTCAAGAGAAGCAGACACTGGAGCATGTGCTCTCAGCTTTGAAGGTATCGTTAGGGCAAGGGCGATACACATGGTGCCACAACAGAGTGCTAAATGAGCTGGCTGATACAACAGACCTGGCAAGGATGAGGGCAAACAGCAAAGTCAGACCGAATATCACAAGTACCTATTTTCTGACAGCAGGTAAGTCAGCACATCCCAAACCAAATATCAGTTTACCATCTATTCTTGACTGTGCAAATGACTGGGAAATGGCAGCAAATCTATCTGGGCCAGGGACATACTCAAAATCATTAGGAGATCTCGAAGACCACAGACATAGTACTATACTCATCGCTGCACCAGATTATAATGATTGAGCTGACTGTGCCATTTGAATCCAGATTGGACGAATAACACTCCTTCAAACTGCCCAAGGACAATGATCTGATCACGGACTAGAGACATGACAGGTTCACAGCAAAAGTCATAGCTGTTGAGGTAGGTGCTAGAGGTCTAATTGATGCCTCAGTGTATGATCTACTGAAACTATTGGGTGTGAAAAAACAGTCAAGAACAAGGGCTCTTAAGAGGCTCGGTGAAGCTGCGGAAAGGGCATCATGTTAGGTGTGGAGCAACTGCAATGGAAATTAGGATAGTAATTTATGTACAACATAATGGTTACTTTAAGAACTGCCTCCAGCTGGCAGCATGGATAAACCAGAAGTAAAGTTGCAACCAAGGTGGAGTGCAGGCATGACAACAGGAAGATGAACACTTGGGAGTCATGACCCAAGTGGGCCCACCCCCTCTGGAGTGTAAAGAAGATAAAAGGCCAAAACACTTGCTCGACAGGGGGACTCTTCTGATGATCAGATTACCTTCTGTTGTATCACTCTGTACAGAGTTTCCTTTCATATCTTCATAAATAAACGTGTATTTTTAAGGTACCACCATTATCATATATTAAATTTTAATGAATTGTTTCCTGCAGCTTAATAGAAAGTATGATAAAGTAAAATTTAAAAATTCTGCCTTGTACCTGGTGAACCCCTTTCGCTCCAAAGCAGTGCTTCTTAACCTTTTAGAAGTCCTGCACCCCTTTACAACATTGTAAGGAGCCTTTCACCCCCTTATAGCATCTTAAGGAGCCTTGCACCCCTTTACAGCAACTTAAGAAGCCTCGCACCCTGTTATCTTCTAGGACGCAAAATATGCCAGAAATAATAAAAAAACAAAAAAAGAAATAAAAGTATGTTCTGAGAAAATGTTATTTACAAAATGTGTCTAAGGTTAGGTATTAAATTCACATTGTCAATGTTCTATTTTGTACAAATACATTTTGTTCTGTGTAGTATAGTGTTTATGATGATTCACCTTCTGAAATATCTGAGATGCCTCCCACCCCCAGAAGATGGATCTCCACATGCCTGGTTAACTTAAGAGGCGCTGCTCTAAAGGGTAAGCATCAGAAAAATGTTTTCTCAACAATTAAAAATCAGCCTCTTTCTGCAGATTATCAGCATGGATATACTCTTCTAATTCTTGTAAGCTCTTCCATAACAATGTTCATAGTTCACTCTTGCCCATTCTCATAAGTTGTCACAACATCTCTACTCTCTCTCTATTTCCTTTCAGTGAGTATTTAACAAATCCTTGCAACTTAAGATGTCTATGCCAATGCCATCTTGATCTTTGGATTTAAAAAAAAAACATTGCTGGATATCATTATTAATTATCAACATCCTTTAGCTCCCAAGAAGCATAGGCTTTCAACAAACACATGTTCCATCAAGTCCTCATGTCACTACTGTGATTTACACTCTTTGTTGGATGTGTGCCCTCAAAATTTCAAGTGATTTCCTGATCAGTCCACATCCCAAACACTCACATTCCTCTTTTGGAGCTGTACAGTTTACTGTTTCAGTTTCTATTCCATAAATATGAGTGGAGAGCACACTGATGAAGAATATAGCTAGCATTAACACTTATATAAAATAGAGAAGCTCTTAGAAAAAGGAAAGTATTAAAAGAAAAATTAACATAAATATGAATCCACAGTCAACTGTAATATCCATTTTTGACAGATACCACATAACTAATAACAAACTCTGTCTGATCTTTTACTACACCTCCTCTGCTGAACCACTGGGTTTTAAACATCCATAAGGGAGCCGCGCTGGTGTAATGGCTTCGGCGTTGTACTGGCGACCAGGTGTTCATGGTTCAAACCCGGGCGTCGGCGTTTGAAGAAATGTTTACGGCCGGAAATTTGACTGAATAGCCTGAACGGCTCCTGTGATAAACCCTCTGTGGATGGGAAGGAGCGAAGCTCCTGACCGGGTTGGAAGGAAAGTCCTCAGGTTCCCCAGCCTCGCAATGACATGTCATTGGGACGAAGGGCTGAAAGCCCAAGTGCCGCTGGTTAAAAAAAAAAAAAAAAAAAAAAAAAAAAAAAAAAAAAAACATCCATAAAAATGTATATGTACGTAAAGTGGCATGACAACATCTGGAGGTGATGAGTCCATTGATTTCCCACCATCAAAGATTCATCGATTTCAGTGTTATTCTCAAATAAAGGATCATTAATGGTCCTCAGTCTCTCTCCATTATCCATAGGCAGTGCACCTTCTATGAATGCTCTTGAAGCTAGTCTGTCAGCTCTTTCATTGCCGCGTACCTCTGCATGACCAGGACAGCAGTTCCTGAAGATTTGAGGCTTCTATGGAGGTTTTCCATTCATGCCGGAACCATCCACTTTGGACCTTCCGAAGCAGGATTGTGAGTCTGATACAATAAATGCCCTTGTTAATGAAGTTTCAGACAGCCACCTTAAGGCTGCAGTAGCTGCTTCTCCCTCCATTCTCATTATGGAGGTTGTTGTCAAGTAAACACTGCTGTATTCAGCAACGATTCTGCCCCTTATTCTAGCAGAGAAGCCATACCCTGATTTCTCACCATGAATTACAGACCCAACAGTGTACACAGTGGCATCATCATCCCCAGAATGATCATTTATCAGCTGATCAATTTCCACTCTACCCTCCCATTTGCCCAAGTTTTGCACCCTCTACCAAAGCTGATGATGACTTGTTGGTAATTAGTCCAGTTCTCATCTGACTTACTCCACTCCATCTCTTTGAATATATTCTCAACTGGGGTCATCTGCTTAATCGTTGCCTCTGCCTGTGCCATCCATGACCCCCCCCCCCCCCCCGCTTTTTTCTCGCTCCTTAATGTCAGGAGCCACAGTAGCACAGTGGTTAGTACACTGGCTTCCTAGCTTGGTGGTCCATGGTTCGATCCCTAAGTTGAGGTTGGATTTTTTAGATTGCAAACGGTCGACCCAGCCTCATGAATTGCACTGTGTAAGTTCTTACACAACCACCACTGAAGACATGAAACTTAAAAGGAAAAAAAAGAAAACAACACACCTGAGCATAGAGAAATAAGGCAAATTTCCAAAAAAGAAAAAATTTTGCTCAAGGAGAAGACTATATGAACAGCCAGACTTTAAATATTATATTCGACATGAAGTGTCTATCAGAATGATGAGAAGAATATGTACATGAGCTATACATTGATAATTCACTCAATGAATGCCATGTCAACTGGTTCTGGCAATCATGTTTCTCCATTTCATTCCTATGTGCACATCAGTCATATCACTGAAACAGACCGCAAGGTCTTTTCTCTTTAGACATGCACCCTAATATAACCAACTGACCCTGTGCCTAGGTTGAACAGAGCATGCCTTGACAAAGTATTATTTTAAAATAAAAAAAAACAATTACTATGTACCAATGAATGTTTAAAAAACGATCAAATTGGAAGTAGAGTACACAGGAAAAACCCCCCCCCCCCCCCCCAATGTATCAGCCTATCCTAAGAATATAAATACATCACTGTAGTGTAGTTGCTAGTGTACTCTGAGGATACATATAAATAATAGGGTTACTACTTCCTCAGGGATCATGTATAAGGTCACTAATATAAGGTTGTGCATGAGCCTCGCAGCCTCATGATATAACAGAAATTGATACGGACACCACCAGGGGTAAGCTTCTTCAAGGGGGCGATCTGCAGGGACACCATCAAGACAAGAGGTAGACAATTTTGGCAGTCCATTACAGCCAGCATTCAGTGTGGAGATGGCACTTGATCTTACCTGAACCTTAACATTATTAGACCGAGACATATGTATCAGCTTCAGACATCATGAACTAAAATACTCTTTTACCCATATCAACATACCACAGGATAAAGTGGATCAATATAAATAGCATTTCTGTATATCACAGGACTTCCAGGTGCCAGAGGACATGTCATGAATTTGCATGCATTATCATCTGGCAATGGGAACAGAACAGGAACTCCAGTAATAATGCCATGAACCACAGTTTTTGCATCTGTCACAGCGCTGTCTGTAAATAAATATCACATAACAAAATGTACAGTCTTCAAGATTCTATACTAGTTTTACTGCAAGGAGGTTGGTGTTTAAAAATGTCTGTGTGTTTAGAAGCACAGGTTCTTAATTATATCTTGAATATTCTAGTCTTAATGTAAGCATAAATCACATGGAGATGTAATCTGGAGGCAGAGATGTAAAGTTAAAAAAAAGAAAAGAAGGTAAAGGTTGTTCCATAGAACATAATGCTGTAGGTGAGTGAAGTGTTAAACACATCAATATACTAGGTCCACCTTTGAGTGGTGGCGTCACCAGCTTCCTTCCTTTGCCTTTCCTAACTCAGAGCGGAGTCAGGTACTCACTTTTTATAGTTGGGTAGACTGCAGCATGATGCAACATGGTTTCAAACCCAAACCTTTTACCTTGAGAAGCAATCACACTAACCACTCATAAAGGGTAGAGGATACACACAAAAATGGAGCAGATTGCCTAGACGAGATACCTTGCAGAGATCTAGATGAAAGTCTATGATCCACTGGCAGTACAAATTTTACTACCTTATGATGATGTTTCTTGCACTCTTAGTTCAGGCAATCAAAGTTCATGTTGTTTTCATCATATTTTTTGCTCCTTATGCAGCATGGTCCACCACTGTAGTTGGTCACCTTGCATGAAACCTGCACCAAAGCATTAATGTGCTTGTGTAGTAGTGGCTTTGTAGCAATTAGTTTTACATGATGATGCTTCCAGTGTTATGCACAACCTGACATTAGTTACTATTATGACATACTTGTGGGAAAAGTGGTTCTATCCTTTCCATGCATCCTCACAGACCCCCAGAAACAATACGGGACTGGTTTTATCTGGCCTCAGGTTAAATGATCTTTTCATGTCGGTGGTTATTTACACTTTTTATTTTTTAGCAGTTGCAAAAGTTTAAAAAAAAAAATGATCAGTTTGCCCCATGTAGTTCCTGGGGGGGTCTCTGATAAGAGAAAGAATGACTAGGACTACTGCCTACTAAGGAATGTTGTACTAGGCGACTCGTAGGAGGTTGGCAACTTCATCATTTGAAACAAACTGCAAGAGCATGTGACTACTTGGTGCAAGCTACATGCAAAGTGACCAGCTGTAGTGGTGGCTCCATATGGAACAAAGGAAAGTGATATATTTTTTATCAGTTTACACCGACATGACTGTCTTGAGCTGAAAAAGCTATATATATCTTTATGATGAGGATGATAATGACAATGTTAAAGGTAGATTAACAACTCACTAGGTGTCAAAGATATTGTCACTGTGATATTTGTGTTCCTTTTGAATTGACATGGAAGACTTGGGCATGGAGCAACATCAACCTCAGTAATAGTTGAAAGCTCGGAACCTGAAATGTAAAAAAATGTAACAGAACTAGACACTGCATATGGCATCATCATTCCTCATCTTTTATTGTATATAAGGTAAATGGAAATGACTAATAGTATGTGACTATTTTTTAATATTTGTAATAACTATTATCTATTAATTTTATAAAACAAGCAGAACAGCGTGGCAGTTGTGATTTTGTTACAATCTCTGTAAAATACGCACTTTCAAATTCTGCAACTGAAATGAAGCTAGCCTGTGTGACCATAGGCCCACATGATTAGTATTTTTAACTATCTAATACCCAGCTTATGTCATTTAAAATGGGTCATACCAGCTTATGTTATTTGGGGGTCAGAGTGACTAAGAGGTGTGGCGTCCACCTCTAATTATAAAGGTACCAGGTTCAATTCTAGTACTGGGAATATAATTGATGGACATTTTTTTTTTTTGGAACCAGTGGTTCCAAATGATGTCATCCTCCCACTTGATCTCCTGTGTAGTGAGGTTAGATGCCTAGCCTTCTTGGATAAGGGCAAATAACAATAGGAGGTTCAGTGTGCAAGTTCTCCATGTTAAAAAATCTCTCGGCAGTTGGAAGTCATAAAGAGTAGGCCATACGGTCACTGCCTTGGCAAAATTAAAAAAAATTTCTATTTAAATTCGGAAACCTACCCACGACAACAATATATATATATATATATATAGAATGTGTGATTCTTGCATGTACACAATGGGATCCTCGTCAGTGCTAAGGAGTTTGTGCACTCCTCCTAGTGTGATCTATGGGAGGGGATAAAACTGATGGAGTTGTCAGTGCGCAATGAAAATGGGTCCTTAAAGCCAAACCAAAGTGGGTAGTAAATAAACTTCGTGCAGCGAATTCGTTGCTGTTTCTGTAACGATTAGCATTTCGTTACAGCTTGATAATGATTTTTTTTTTTTTAAAATTAATGAAGATAAACAGAAATCCCGTTCAACCTCTGATGGGTTATAATTAGGATATATATTGTTTTCAATTTCAAATAATATGAACAACTGCCGACATGAGAAAGTGGCATCACATTTGAAAATAGGGATACTCACAATTGTGCTTAGGCCTATACGTTAAATAGAAAAATAAAAAACAAACAAACAAACAAACAAAATCAAGAAGAAACTATGAACAAGAATAATATTAAAGTGGAGGGGTGTATAGGCCTGGTGGTTCTAGTTATATAACAGACTTTACCAGATATTTAATTGATTTTCATCTGTTTAAAGTCACATGCATTGTAAGAACAGCATCAGACCTTCACATTCCCAGCCACTATATATTAACATGTGTTCGTGTTAAATATTGTTTGACTATATTATGCAGTTCCCTAGGTCTGTCTATTCTCAACACCTCCTCTATATTTATAGGTAATCAAACACAGCAGACTACACAAGTTCACCGATTTTGCGGTGTTTAGAATTGTTAATAGAAGTTAATTTTATGCACTGTGTAAGTTCTAATTTCACAGCTTAGAAGTAAAGTTGAAATAAAAGTTAACTGTTATTTACATCTTTACTATCTTAGTACACTAAAGTAAATTGAAATCCGTACGAAAATTAAAAAAAACTGATAACTGAATGGCAATTCTTTGAAAAGAAGTAGGCTATTGTTGGCCATAAAACTACAAACGCAAAACTCACCACAATCTTTGAAACCAACTTTCTGAGCAATAACAGTGGTATGAACCAAACATAATGCTGTAACAAGTAGCAGACCGTTCATGGTTGCGTCTGGACTGGAAATCTCGGCTGTGACAGTTTCTGCAAAGATCAAGTTTCACGAATGCCGTACTACTGCATTTTTCTTGATCTTGTCCGTTCTATTGTCAGTTAGTGGTTAATTCGCATGCTTTTCACTCCCACCGACAAGAATATTGACCAACCGGATTGCATGTTATCAATTAAAAAATAAAAATAAAAACTAGTAGGGAACTTTTAATTAAAAAGCCAAGCATCGGTAATTAATTATCAGAAACGGGATTTCAGCGCATAATAGGCTACACAGGCGTCTGCGCTGAGAACGAGCCCAGTGGCGGTTCCGCATTAGAGGCCAGTGGGATGGTGAAAAAATAAACGGAGGAAACATTTATGTATCTACGTTTACAAAAGTTAAATCTTTAGATTAATTATTATAAAGCTTACTTGTCAAAACAGTTTAATCAGCAATGGAGCCAACAAACAAAATATTTTTTGTTTTGTTTTAAACACAACATTAATGTTTCCCCTCGTATAAGTCGAGGAATCAAACACGGACTCAAGGAGTTAACCTAAACTCTATATCGCACCATCTTAAAATAATTATGTAGCTTATTCGTTTGCTATAAAGATTAATGAATGGTAATTTTTTAATGGATAGCAGCTGCCTTAACTGAGAGATCAGTTGAATTTCGCTTGGGAACATGGACATCAGAACCAATGCGCATTTTCAAGGGTCTACCCCAGGGTTCTCCACTATTACCGGTGATGTTTAACATCTACACAGCAAAGTAGCCACCAGTCAGCCAACTGGGCAGGGAGAAACATTGACTTTTGCAAATGACATACTCATTTCGGGACTGGTTCTGGCCGACAGTAAATGGCCAACAGCATAGACGGAACACTACATGACGTGGTTGAATGGTGTGAGGACACCGGCTCCAAGGTCATTCCCAACAAAGCCTGTGCGCTGTGGTGCTCCTTGGATAACTCCATATTGAAAGCAGGTCTTCCAGACATTACTTTCAATGGGCAGAAAATTGAAAGGCAAGAAATGCTGAAATATCTCGGAATAACATTCGATCGCGGGTTATCATACAAGTACCATGTTGATCTAATCATACAGAAGCGCTACAGAGGTCTGGCAGCCTTAAAAAGAATGGCTGCAGCGCACCTGGAACAGAGACTACTCCTGTATCACCAGCTAGTCATGTCAGTCATCGAGTATGGTCTGGGAATACTCACGCGGTCAGTATCACAGTGTGAACAATTGGACCGCATTCAAAATGAAGGAATGCGTGTAGTCCTAGACTGTATGCGAGATAACCCCATCGTGACAATGCGGTATATGCTTGGATTACTGTCCACTAGATCCAGATATGCGATGGTCCAGTCAAAAGCATATAAACGAGTACCGTCAGGCAAACGGCACACCCTGCATGGAAACATAGCTGACATTAAAAAAGAGGTAAAGGATCCCGTTACACGCCCATTGAGGCATATTGGGAATATGGTGTTAGGCCAATATTTTCTTGACCATCGGCATACTAGGGGTGATGTGGTAAGCATCACGCTGGCCACCTGGTAAGCATCACGCCGGCCACCTTAACCTTCCCAGAGTTGCTCTGGTACCCAATTCATGAGGCTGGGTCGACACCGGCGCCGTTTGCGGTCTAAAAAATCCCACCTCAACCGGGGATCGAACCATGGACCACCGAGCTAGGAAGCCAGTGTACTAACCACTGTGCTACCGTGGCTCCTGACATTAAGGAGCGAGAAAAAAGCAGTTGGTGTCATGGATGGCACAGGCAGAGGCAACGATTAAGCAGATGACCCCAGTTGAGAATATATTCAAAGAGATGGAGTGGAGTAAGTCAGATGAGAACTGGACTAATTACCAACAAGTCATCATCAGCCTTGGTAGAGGGTGCAAAACTTGGGCCAATCGGAGGGTAGAGCTGGAAATTGATCAACTGATAAATGATCATTCTGGGGATAATGATGCCACTGTGTACATTGTTGGGTCTGTAATCCGTGGTGAGAAATCAGGATATGGCTTCTCTGCTAGAATAAGGGGCAGGATCGTCGCTGAATATAGCAGGGTTTACTTGACAGCAACCTCCATAATGAGAATGGAGGGAGAAGCAGCTACTGCAGCCTTAAGGTGGCTGTCTGAAACTTCATTAACAAGGGCAGTTATTGTATCAGACTCACAATCCATGCTTCGGAAGGTCCAAAGGGGATGGTTCCGGCATGAATGGAAAACCTCCATAGAAGCCTCGTATCTTCAGGAACTGGTATGGATCTGCTGTCCTGGTAATGCAGGGGTACACGGCAATTAAAGACCTGACAGACTAGCTTCAAGAGCATTCACAGAAGGTGCACTGCCTATGGATAATGGAGAGAGACTGAGGACCATTAATGAGCGCTTATTTGAGAATAACACTGAAATCGATGAATCATCAAGGCTAAGATTGCTGAAATTTGGGATCAAACATAAGACCAGCAGGATGGACGTATGAGAGAATACACCCGTCGTGCCTACAACCAGTGCGCAACAGGAACAAGTAGCATTCATACCATTCGACACTTGCTGAGGGAAAGAGCACCAACGGGTTTGCCCGGAGTGCAGTGACGTCGATTCTAATCAACAATAACAATAACAATTTTTAATGTAATCTGTGTAATATGTCGGCTCAGTTTTACATTTCCTTAGGCTGTGAGAGAGTATCTGTAATGGGCACTCACAATAAAATCTGGTTATATATATATGTCGGATGCGTTCAGTCAATGCGGATGCTTCTTGAACAATGTTAACAGCTAAGATCCACGGTCGTGGGAACGTAATGCGCATTTTTATTGGAATCGCAGGCACAGACATTTCTGTCTTTGTGTGAAATGTAACAGATTGCTGCTTACATTTGTCACGGGTTGCCTCCCCTTGCTCTGCAGTAATGGTCCAACAGTGGCCAAAACCTAGAGTATCTAATGTGGGTCTTCAAAGGTGTCTACCTTCGCACAAGATTACTCTTGGCAGAGTTGTAGATAAAAAGATAATGATGCTTCTACCTCAAAGGAGTATTCACAAGATATTTCAGAAGTCAAGAACAACGCTGAATTAATCTGAGCACGTTACTTTTTTTATCTGACCCGCCGCCTTTTGTGAAGATGAATATTGTATGATTTAGCACGCTCAAGCCCCTAGCTGATTTAAGGCAGCGAATATATATATACAAGGGGATTGACATAAGTCTTGGGCCTGACCATGAAGGACATGTCACAGAGAGCTGAAATTTTGTATAGTGTTTATTCCTTTTTAATATAGCCACCGTCTGAATTGACACACTTCTGCCATCTCTGCTTGACCTTGAAAAGACCTTGGGAGTAGAACACCCTATTATTCAAACTAAACCAGTCATCACATGCCAGTATAACCTCTTCATCGCTGTCAAAATGATTTCCTTTTAGCTGTTTTTTAAGATTTGGGAATAGAAAAAAGTCTGATGGAGCCAAATCTGGAGAATATGGTGGGTGTGGAAGAATTTCAATATTCATATCGTTGGCTGCTAGATGCACAAGCCGTGCTTTGTGAGAGGGCGCGTTGTCTTGAAGCAAAGGAAGATTTTGAGTGCGCGTTATCCTTCGTTTCCTGGTCACAACCTTTCTTAGTTTGGTGAGAAGATCTGCATAGTACTGTCCATTAACTGTGTTGCCACGAGGCAGATAATCTTTCAAAAGGACACCTTTGCCGTCCCAAAAAACAGTCAGCATCACTTTTCCTGCAGATTTCTGCGCTCTCGGCTTGACAGGTGTTGAGGAGCCCGGGGTTTTCCATTGCATGCTGGCAATTTTGGATTCGAGTCATAATGGTGTACCCAAGTCTCATCTACTGTCACCATGGTCTCCAAAAAATTTTTTGACTGACACTTTTTGTGACACTGTTGACAGCAATTTACCCTCGTTTGCTTCTGTTCACGTGTCAACAGTCGCGGAACCCAGGGTGCACACACTTTTCTCATGTTCAGTCTGTTGTGTAAAATTCTATAAACTGTTCTTTCATTTAGTTTTACTCTACTAGCTATCTCCACAATTGTCATTTTTCGATCCCGGTCAATGATTTTCTTCACTCTTGTTGCATTTTCATCGTTGCACTCTGAGGCTGGTCTACCAGATCTTGGCAGATCAGCAACATTTGAGCGGCCGCACTTAAATTGTTGACACCAGTTTTTTACCGAAGTTTATGAAGGACAAGAATCACGAAACACTGGTTCCATCTCCCTGTGTATTTCTGTACGTGTTTTCCCCTGAAACATTAGAAATTTTATCACAGCTCTGGCCTCGTTCTTTTCCATTGTTTTGTCAAACCTTTGGAGCAGCAGATCCGGTCAATAAGGTACACTTCGCCGTGCACGTTAGCGGGAAAACCCATTGAAGAAACAAACGCGTACTTCACACATTCAGTGCTAATATGATGAACTTTAAATGTGCCAAGTTTCATCTTCTTCCTGTGACTCCTTCATGGTCAGGCCCAAGACTTATGTCAATCCCCTTGTATATATATATATATATATATATATATATATATATATATATATATATATATATATATATATATATATATATATATATATATATATATATATATATATATATATATATATATATATATATATATATATATATATATATATATATATATATATATATATATATATATATATATATATATATATATAGTGGTGGATTTGGTGTTATGTGTTATATTCTGAGTGAGGTCAGCTATGTAAACTCCAGAGTCTAATTGTTGAAGTTGATGTATTTTCAGGAAATCTATCTGCTACCACCAGGAGATCTCACTCAGTAATTATTTTAGCTCAATTAATTGCAAATGGATATAATGTCTAGGGGTAATGTGAGTGTAATGTTGCCTTAACCAACTAAACATGCAAACAACTATATTATTATCCATCTCAACAAGACAGTAATACGACAATCACATACAAACTACACTTTAAAAGACTATCTTAAGTAAGTCAGTGGTTGAATTTTGTGTAAAACGTTAATTTTTACAATTTATTGTCCTGACTCTATTTGTTTTGAATCAGGACTGACAATCAAAAGTGAAATCAAAGGAATTATATACATCAATCAGAATACACAATGGATCTTCTGTCCATACATACAAATGTTATGATAATATGTGTGTGTAGTTGTAGTTTTCTAATATAGGGTAATACTGGTATAAAATGGTGGGTTGTTGGTTAACATCACACCCAATCTTTTATTTCTTTTCTTTTGTCAATTGTGGAATCTTTATTTCATATATGAATTCTTTTAATATAACAGTTTATAGTAGTTGAGCTTCCTGGTGCCAAACAGGCACTTATCTTGGAAATAGAACACAGGTAGATCGTCTCCTATGCCCGCTGGACAATATTCGACACTTCGTTGAAGGTAGTGGTAGCCAGCGTGTACCAGAAAAATTCAAAACTGTGTCAGGAATAGAACAGTTTTCCAGGAGCCTGGCACTACTTTAGTGTCAGTACCAAAAAACCCTGAAATAAGAAGGTTATGCGTCCTTCTTTAATATATATACATACCAATATTCCACAATTTAATACATGAGCATTACAAACAAAAGAACAGGGCCAGCTCTTTCTGACAACCCATTGCATCATTATAGTTTGACGTAACAATTTATACCAGTATTCCTCTCCCCTAATGGTTACAACGCCTCTGCCATTCCAGCAGTAATCTTTTTTCCATACAATAAGGTGGGTGATATGTTCCCCGTTGACAACCTACACAATCTTTTGGGTATACATCTCTGGTAATTTGTTATATGATGAATCAACATATAGGCCCTGCATAATTCTGCTAACGGCCTATATACTTACAGTCGTAAAAGAATTTTCATATGGCAGTATCTCACACTCCAAGTTATTTTTAAATAAAATATTAATAAATACGTTCTTACCACAGATTCAACGAAATAACACACACACAAGCAACGATGACTAGCAGATATGGCCCAAGTTTTACACTGCCACTGTCCAGACTGTTAGAATTATATATTAACACTTCTGATCTCATCGTCCCTTGGCAAATATGTTATGACAAATGGCGTCTAACCTTCTAAGATTCTGCTAATATCTATTTGGCCTGCCAATGAAATCAGGCGACTACCAAATTTTGAATTTATTATTTATTATATTTTCCTACCTCCCCCTTTACTCCTAATCGTCAACCAATCCGATTGAAACACTCCTATGCCTCTTTTTTCAAATAGCGTCCGCAAGTGTTACCAAAAAAAAAAAAAAGCAAGGACGACCGTGCGTTTGTCCATCTGTACTAGAATATATGGTTTTATGACAATATCTTGGCTGTTAGTTGGAATATAGTGTAAATGAAAACATATTATGGGTCAGGAGACACTATGGCATCCGAATATATAAGTTTTATGGGCCTATGTAATATGGTTCAAAATTCCATATTTTTGTCCATGCTAGTCTTCAATAATATTGAAATCTCGAAACTACCACCTGTTCACTTCTTTCTACCGCTATTTTCAAACTAAAAACGACAATCTCCCGTAGTACGTCAGAAATACGTCACTTATATAAGAGCTAAGGTTGTCTGCGTGACCCAATTTCCGAACATATTTTGACTTTGCGTCGTATTTTCAAACGACTAACGACAATATCGCGCTTTCGCTAGGTTTTAGATTCAAACCACGCGTGCGGACTGTTGCGTGCATATTTTGACGCACATATTACAGAAATACGATATGGCTATTTAATATGGAAATATATATATATTTGCATTCATTTGTGTATGGAAATGCTTCCTCTGGTAAAGCTAGATAATTCATGATTTATTTGCACTTTTGATTATATGAGTGATCTTTCTTGATTGATTCGGCGCATGGATATTGTATTCATGTCCGTTCTTATTTGTTCGGGCCAGAAAATAGATTAATTTTGCTTGTTATGTTTATGGCCTGAATTCATGTGTACTACGTGTCTAGTGCAAGTAGATTCAGTCGTATATTGTATACCTTTGTATGTTCAGGTCGGACTATATTCTTTCTGCCAGAATCTAGCGCAGGTTTTCGTAGTCCTACTGGGTTGTAAAGAGTTCCGATAATGTCGCCAAGAAATGGCTGAGTGCTTTTTCCAGGGCTGGCACTGTTTAAGGTTTAACAGTGATTCATAGATGTTTTTCTAGGAGAAGTTTGTGTCTCTGCAAGAGTCTATTTGTCAGAGATCCTCCTCATATGTGTGATTCGGACTCCAGTTATGCCAGACCCTAATTTTGATGATCTCGAGTCGATTAGACCTAGATGGAACATTGTGCTTCGTATCGCTAGGGTTGTGTTTTGTATCGACGAAGATGACAGGCTTTCCTACAGCAGTTATGTCTACGTGAATTAACTTAATTACTGTAGAGCTGTATGGAAAACTTTATGAAATTATTTATATGCACATTATAAAGTAACTTTGGCTTATATCTACCTTCCTACGAGTGAGTGAGCGACAACTCAGGAAGGCGGCCATGTTATATTCCTGTCATCATATTTTTTGATCACTGTCAAGAGAACAGATTATGTATCCTACTATCGGGCAGTGGTATCGAGATCTTGTTATGAGGTGAAAACCCACTATCGTGGTTTATGAGTGTTATACAAACATTGGACATATTTCAGCTTAAGAACTTAGCTATGAAATGAAGGTTCGGCCAATGACTTTTGTATGTTTACCGATCCTCATTGACGCGTTCAGTCAGTAGAGGATACGGCGATTAGTTACCAGAACAGTGAATGCTACCTTGGGTTGAATGATATTTCACTACTACATGAATGTATCATCCACGATTCAAATAACCAATGAATGTATGTCAACATGTGTCCATGACTGTATCCGTGCTGTCCAGTTTGCGTGCCTTCATTAAACTATTGAAATGTCAGAGGCAGTTCAAG
The DNA here is from genome assembly GCA_024509875.1 of Oreohelix idahoensis. NCBI lineage: Eukaryota > Metazoa > Mollusca > Gastropoda > Stylommatophora > Oreohelicidae > Oreohelix > Oreohelix idahoensis. The sequence continues at coordinate 54,481 of JAMPIV010010843.1, read as the reverse complement.
TCGTCATTGCATTACATGAGAGTGTGTGAGAGTTATTATCAAGTGGTCTGTTACACCAAACTACTACACCATTCGCGTTACTTGACACTCCCACTCAAGGTCTACATGACAGGTTCATTCGATGATGCAGAGGTAACCGAAGAAGACTTTCTTCAGTGATGATCAGTGCATGACCCAAAACATAACATCCGCATCCGGACATTCAACAGTGGCCTATACACAACAACACGTTTATTCTACAGTAGTGGCAAGGCCAGGCACATATAACATCCCTGACACTCTACACGGACGGTATCATTTTTCTGTCTCCCCTCTCTCACTCCGTCTGTACGAATAGGCCTTTCGTGTTACCATGTTATAAATAGCTTTTCAAGGACACTAGAAAACGATAGTACTATTTACTCTACAATAAGGTCTGCTAAAATCAACGCTCTTGCGGCGTGGGTGAAGAAGAAGCGTCATACCTCCCCTATTTTTATTTCTTCATTATTTGACTTTATAAATACTGCTAATTTTATCGGTGTATCAATGCAATTCACCACACACACACACACATATATATATATATATATATATATATATATATATATATATATAATAATAATAATAATAAATTCTTTAAGCACCAAACACGGCGCATAAGGCAGAAACCAGTGCTCTCCAGGTTGTTCGTTGTGACGCCACTCCTCTTAGCTCTTGCACATTATTTAGGCCCAACGTTCTTCCTTCTCTTATTATTGTTCTTCTGAGTGTTTCATATATATATATATATATATATATATATATATATATATATATATATATATATATATATATATATATATATATATATATATATATATATATATATATATATATATATATATATATTAGAGACACTGAATCACACGTGTGCACTCATATCTATAATAACTGAATCAACGTTGAATTTGTAAAACAACAAATAACAAATTTAATCATCAGTGATTATGTAACATTATATTCTTTATTTGACTTGTCCATGTTTGTTGAAGTTTTTGTGGTAAAAAGTTTTTTACGGGATGGGGTAACCAGCCCCATGCCCAGCCCTCCTTAGTCGCTTTTACGACATAGTTGAACAAAGTCTGGAATGGAATTCATCGCTATACAATGGATTCGTGGACTATGAAAAGGCATTTGACAGTGTAGACAGAGAATCGCTTTGGACATTGATGAGGCATTATGAAGTTCCCATGAAGATCATTAACTTAATAAAGAAGATCTATGAAGACATGACATGCAGAGTTCTTCATGAAGGACAGCTTACAGAACCATTTGGGATAAGAACAGGAGTGCGACAGATATGCCTCTTGTCTCCATTTCTTTTCTTACTAGCAATACATTGGGTTATGAAAACATCGACATCCCACAACAGAAATGGAGCCCAGTGGAATCTGACTAACCAGCTTGATGATCTGGATTTTGCAGATGACTTGGCTCTTCTGTCCCATAACCATAATTAGACGCAAGAGAAAATGAAAATTCTCGATGAGAGGTCACAACAAGTGGGCCTGAAAATACACAGGGAAAAGACAAAGATTATGAGAATAAATGCAAGAAATGATAACAAGGTTGAACTTGAAGAAACACCACTTAAAGATGTAGAATCGTACACATATCTTGGAAGTAATATAGACAAAGTTGGAGGGACAGACAGTGATATCAAAATAATAATACAAAAAGCAAGAAGAGCTTTCATTGCATTGGGAAACATATGGAGAACAAGAGCAATCAAGTCCAACACGAAAATAAGAATCTTCAACTCAAACGTGAAGTCAGTCCTATTGTATGACTCTGTGACATGGAGAACAACAAAAACCAAAAAGCTACAGACTTTTATAAACGGGTGCTTGCGTAGAATAGAAGGACTGAAATGGCATGACAAAGTCACAAATGTGGAATTGATGACAAGATCCAGACAAGTGCCAGTGGAACAAGAGTTGAGAAGGAGACGCTGGCGATGGATAGGAAACACATTGGGGAAACCTGTTGAAAGCATTACAAGGCAGTCCTTGTTCTGGAATCCACAGGGAAAGAGAGGCAGAGGCAGATGTCTTAGATTTTCGAAAGGGGAATTAAAACATAGTTTGGTCCTTTCTGAGTAGAACTAGACAGGTGGTGACTCAGTAAGAGATAAGAAAAGAAATAGATTTTTTCACGAGTGAAATGGTGGAAAAATAGGTAGATTCTGTCCCTGGACTCGAGAAGATCCTCTCGGTCAGCCTATCTCTACAACAGAACTTTGTTATTCAGACAGTATACCTACATATATATTAATATATACATCAACCACTCACACACACACACATAAGTGACGACAGTTAGACGCACAGACGTGGCAAATTATATTTATGGAATAGGGATATTTTGGGACGAGATGATCAACACATGTAAATAAAGTTTTTATGTAAATTTTATTTACTATAAAAAAAACTCTCTACATCAGCAATATTATGAATATCAATCAAATACAAATAAACATAGGTTAATGAAATTAATAAAGAAATAGACTTATAGGTGTAATCCTCCCTCTCTCTGTTGAGACAAAATCCCGTTAGAAGAAAGTTATTAACCCCCAAAGAGTCAAAGATTTATACGCTATGGTCTAGGATTTCCCTCTACAGTTAAGAACAGAGTTTATACGTTAATCTATTCTGAAAGGGACAGTATTAGCAAAACTTACTAAAAGAAATAAACAACGTGAGTACATGGATTCTACAAGATATATATATGGAAATTAGTCATTCATCCTTCCTCTCTTCTCAGACAACTGTGGCCACGTGCATTCGTTCTTACCTAATACTTGGTTTGCACCTTCTGGAACAATCTTTAGGACACACGCACACAGCAAATCCAGTGTTATTTTGGCAAAAAAAAACCCAGCTCCCCAAAGACAGATTAAATCCACTTCTCCGGGGAACGTTCAATTTGTTACTTTTATTTAGGATTACTGTTTATGTCACATTAATTAGACCAGGTAAGAAATTTAACAGTGCTCACAGTGTCAATAGCTTGAGATTTCCAGTACATAGGAATGTCAGGTCGGTAACTTCTCTCAGTATAAAAATGCCTTGTCACACCATGAATGGTCGATAGTCGGAAAATGTCACAAGTTTGATTATGTCAAATGTTTGATCTTGTTGCCACCACGGGCTGAATGTATATGAAATTGGGAAAAAGAAATCTAGATCTATAGGCCCAGTTACAAAGTCACTCTTAACCTTTTGAACCCGAGGTCCCGAAATTTCTGTCCACGTGTAAATAATCCATTCCCCGAGAGACCGCAATCTCGGTCTGACACACCTAGCTTAGCAAAGCGGGGTGGGAATGGAAATGTGTGAAAAATAATGACGTCAGGAAGTACACATGTCTTGTGGAATGTTTCACAAGAATGGCGGCGCCCGCGAAGTGATAATATTTTGCAATTTTTTAATTGTTTTCTTAATGAAAAGGCGTGTTGAAAATCCAGGAAATAGCCGTTCTAAAAGGCTAACTACGAAACAAGCTGTTGAACTTGTGCTCAATGATTCGGGGGAGGATGAATTAGATGTAGATGTTGATTCTTCTGAAAGTGACATCGAAATTGAAACGAGTGACGGAACTTGTGAATCAGATTATGATCAAGCTAGTTTTAACCCTGTTCCTGGCCCCTCAGGGGATCGGGCTATGGTACAGGGGCATGGAAAGGGGCGTATCCCACGTAATGTATCAAGTAAATTTGATACAGGTTGGTCTCCCATAAATTAATTCAGACCTATGTCTACCGTAGACACAACATTTGTGGAACAGATAGGCCCCAAGAATATTCCAGAATCAATTTCTCCTGAGAGTAAAGCCATTGAATTTTTGGAACTTTTCCTCGACAGTAATTTCTGGCACAATTTGTGTGAGCAGACAAATAGACGTGCTGAGCAAGTAAAAAGCCAACCAACTACTATGCTAAAAATTATAAAGATGTAACAGTGCCAGAGGTAAAAGCATTCTTTGGACTGCGTCTTCAAATGGAGTACAGTGTGAGTAAACCACGTTACGAAGATTACTGGTCCAGCTCGTCTTTGAACTTCATTTCCCAAAATCCTGGATTTCGCACTGTTATGGAACGCGATCGCTTTCTTGCTGTATGGACGTTTCTTCATCTTATAGATGAAGATGACCCTGCTCTGGATAAAGCAGATAAACTACAAAGTAAGGCCCATGCTTAGTTTATTGCTTCCAAGATTTCAGTATTATTATTCACCCTCACAACACTTGAGTTTAGACGAGGGTATGCACCCTACTAAAAACAGAATTGCCTTCAAACAATACATACAATCAAAGCCCATAAAGTGGGAAATAAAGGCTTACATGGCATGTGAAGCGAGCTCAGGCTATATTCTGAATATGGAAATTTACACTGGAAAAACAGGATGTTATTCCAGAACTCGGTGTTGTTGGTAGTGTCGTCATCAGAATTTAGACTTCAGGTGATTTTGGAAAACAAAAGCCATATTCTTGTCATGGACAGATTTTATGTGACAGGGGCTAGGTGTAGTGGAGGTGAACTTATGTCTATGTAGCTATATCACACCCAAGACCCATGCACTAAGAAAATTTATTAAGGATCGTTTTACAGGGGTTGTAATTATTGGTTGCATTCAACCCTCTCAGCAGCAGACTTAGCAATTCAAGCAACGCAACGCCTTATACAGATCAACATTTAAAACAATACTACCGAACACCCAGACAGTGTTCGTAGACTTTCTGAAAAACAATATATAAAAACAATGTCTAAGTGAAAATCAATAGCATAAATAATAACACTTACCATTCAGAAAACATGCGCCTACCACAATCAGCCATGATCAATCAGCTACAGGCACCCATTCATACCACGCGCTCTATGGCTACGCCATCTTGCGAGAACGGCATACAGCCAAGCTAACAACCAGCTAAGCTGCGTGGTTGTACATTCTATAGTAAAATTACATTATAACACTAATATTACTGAAGAAGCACAGGACTTATTCTAGTAAGCTGTAACATATTAACTTGCAGCTCTCGCCACACTAAAATAAACTATTTTGGCATCAGCACTGTAATTAATAAATATAATAATCTAGATCGCGCCACAATTAAATATTATTCAAACCAACTACGAGTCGGATTTACAAAAGCTCATGGAAGGTTTCCTGAACCCAAAACGACAATGAAATACTTAACCATTAAATTTCATTTACACAAATGTAATAACTGAATATGCCAGTTCTAGTACCGGCCACGCGTTATATACTACTCGTCAAAAGTCAAGGGCCACTTAGAAAAACCTTGGTGGAAACCATAAAACAAATCTGATATAAACGTAATTGGTATCAGCCACAACGGCATTTATTGAATACCAAATTGACATGTCACGTAAAGAAATGGAAACACACATTCAAACGCAATGAAGCCGTGAAGTGTGTCACCCACCTTTTGAAAAGTCACACAATAGATATTGGACAAATAGACATTTCAAAATCGGGTATGACCACCGTGTGCAGCAAGGCATTCAAGACAGCGTAGATGCATCGAGTCCACAAGGGTCCGAAGAGTATCCTGAGGAACAGCTTGCCATTCCTGAAGCAGAAATGCAGTCAGCTCTGCAACATCCATTGGCAGGGGGTGATTTGTTGACAATCTTCGACCAAGGACATCCCAGAGGTGCTCAATAGGAGAAAGGTCAAGTGAATGAGCTGGCCACGCCATCCTGATGATCCCATGTTGCTGAATAAACTCATTCACCACACGAGCTCGATGGAGTCGAGCGTTATCATCTTGGAGGATGGCATTACCACCTATGGCCTCCAGAGCAGGCTGAACAATTGGTCTCAAGATTTCGTTCTGGTATCTTGGGCCGGTCAAGTTGCCTTGGATGATATGGAGTGGGGTCCTGCCGTGTCTGTAGAAGCCTCCCCAGACAATGACAGAACCCCTACCATAACGATCCACTTCTCGAATTGGGTCATCAGTAAAATCGCTCTCTTGGTCGTCTCCAAACTCGAATCCTGCCATCATTCAATGACACAGGGAAGCGAGATTCATCAGTGAAGAGAACTTGACTCCATTGTTGCCTTGTCCATCGGATGTGCTCCCGACACCAAGCAACACGGGCTCTGCGATGAGCAGGAGTAATGGGGATTCTGACTGCAGGACGTCGAGCAGCCAGTCCAAATTCATGTATACGTCTGTGAATGGTGCTTTGACTGACATTAACGTTTACAGTTTGTCTCAGCTGATATCTTAGAGTGGAAAAAGTCACTGTTCGATGGCGTAGGGCTGACAACAAGAGGTACCGGTCATCACGTCTATTGGTGCATCTAGGGCGACCTGGCCGGTGGCGATCCTCCACACTTCCTGTGGCATGAAATCTCTCCAAAATTCTTTGGATAGTAGAGTGTGACACTGCAAGCCGTCTAGCAACCTCACGGACAGATAAACCACTTTCAACCCACGTTATAGCCCTCATTCTTTGTAAGGTGTCAAGACTTCTTCTCGGTGGCATGGTTTTTGCAAGTGATGAAACTACCCTAAGTCTGCTGATTGTAAAAAAATTAAGAGTGAACTCTGTTCACGAAAAGTTGCCATTGCAGGTAGAATGTCAATCAGCACGATTACTTCACCTGTTTGGTTGTACGGAAGTTTGAAAAAACAGATTTAAAATGTGAATTTATGGTCAGCAAACCAACTTGCACGTGATCACCATGGTTGTTGGTGAGTTGTTTTTATGCTTAACGTGCATAGAGGACTGTCAGAGGAAGATATTGCACCCATTTTTACTAAACATTTCCTTCATTTAATCATTCTATGCGCTTATATAAAAGTGTATTGAAAATAATAGAGTGGCCCTTGACTTTTGACGAGTAGTATATTTCCTGAACATGGACGCACGCCATTTTCGCATAGATTTGGATAACATCAAACGGACGCGAAATAAACACCACAGAATTAAATATATACTCATTCCAAATAATACGGCACAAAGATGGTAAACCTAATATCCTTTCTAACACTGTAACGACTTTAGAATGTTGCAGAATAATACTATATCTACTTACAAGTCTTAGTCATGTTCTTGCTTGAACTAGACTTCAGATCAATAGCTTGTTCTCTCTCCGCGACCGCGATTGGAATGATAAAGAATTTTTCAAATGACGCTGGCGTCTGGACGCTTCTCTTCTCTGATTGGCTGCTTTACGTAAGCGGCTATACTAAGGTAGCTATTTTAGATGTTAACAAAGATGGCTACCACATAACGACAGAATGGTGGTGGAAAAGCAGGCGAGATGACTATGGCACTGTCACATATTCCCCGCCTGATTTTGTTGTCGTCCCGACAACTGCACTAAGCTAGGCGCTTCAGTCGTATCTACCAAATCTGGAGAATCATCTTTCCCTTCACTTCGTCTCAGTTCGTTGCCAGCGACTCTAATGCTCGTACTAGCTCTATCTGTTCGTTGGATGACATATGGACCCCCTGTCATTGTGGGAGCACGAACAACAATGTACTCCTCTTCTGACCACATGTTACGAATTTTGGACCTTTCAGCGTAGTGCATTCTTTTCCTCACCAATTCTCCTACCTGTAGTGGAATAGAACATGACACCTTGTCACCTCTCTCTTTCCGGACTGCTGCAAAATTCTGCAATGGTGCCTCTGCTTTTACGTGCGCCCCTCGTAGCCTGGAAACGTGTCCTTCAACGTGTTTTAGATGAGTCTTCTCCTCTAAATGTCGACCACTTTTCTTGTCGCCCTTAGGGTGACAGTTGCTACGGCCATCTCTTGGCTTGCCTTGTGACGGCAATCTAGAGGTGTTGGTACGCCTAGAGAGAGTGCTCTTTGATGGACAAACCGATATTAAATGGGGACTTACAATGAAAACATCGCTTAGGAAGCGGGCACTAGGGACACTTGGCTGCCATGTGGTTTGAAAAGTCTCCACAGTTGAAGCATCTCATTTTCATAGGCTTCCTCTGTGCTCTGGGTCGCCTCCTGCTACTCTTACATTTATGGCCGCCTTTGACTTTCTTTTCTGCAATAAGTACCTCACACTCCGGTCGACCACCAACCATCTTTATCTTTGAGTCATTCTGCTCCCCTTCTGTAACCTGACTCCCAGCTGCAGAGGGGTCTAGTTTAATGCCTTTGGGCATCGATTCTGTACGTGGCCTAGTTCTCTGCATCTAAAACAACGAACTGTCCTGGTACGTATCCCCTGCTCCTGAGTCATCGCATCAATTTTAGCCTCTCATTGAGCCACCTGTGCTCTCAACCGCTTCACTTCTGCGTTTAATACATGTGCATCTGGTACCGTCACTGTATTTGCTGCTTCAACACTGGCAACACCAGCCCCAGAAGCTGCTTCGACACTGGCAACACCAGCCCCAGAAGTGGGTTCAGTCTCTAAAAACCGTAGGGCATAGTCCCTCACCGACGTAAACGATGATGTAGGCTCCTTGATGATCAGTTCCTTTGCAAGCTTTCTTAGTAGGTCATCTCTAAGACAAGCAGCAAACTGGTCCCGAAGGAAGGATGGCTCCAAAGGAGTGACATTGTTCTGTTTTTGTGCTCTTACAACACTTTCAAACACCTCGTAGATGCAATGGGAAATTCCCAAAGAGACTTCCTTGAACCTTGCCGGGTAGAGTAAAACGTGGCCGATAGCTCTGGAATGCTTCAATGCTCCCCATAAACCCTAAGAATGGAATGCAGCATTGCTTCTGGGTCATCGTCATTAGCCTGAATCCTCAGCTCCCTGCGGACACTTGGGGTCACACTGTCAAGAATAACATCTGCCTGGTCCTCTTTACTCATCGTTCCTACTCTCCAGGCAGCTCTCACCTCTCTGACATATTCTTCGGCCGTAGGACCAGTGCGCTCCCCAAAGCACCGCACTTTCTTGTGAGTAGGTACCATGATGTACTGTACTCGTTCTGGTTGACGATCCAGCCCCACTACAGGGTCATCCACCTCAGCCACATCTTCGTTGTCCAATCTACCAGCAGCACGTGTGCTGCGTGTCGCCATCTTGTTGCTAATAGAGTTGACTAGAAATATTGACAAACTGGATGATCCCGTCCCTTACTTTGCACTGAACTGGGTGTTCTTCTGTTTCGGCTGCTGCTACTCTGATTGCTGAAGAGTTGCTTCACTGCGTGCTGTCTGTCAATCCTGCCGACGACGCCACTTGTGACAGGGGCTAGGTGTAGTGGAGGTGAACTTATGTCGATGTAGCTACCTCACACCCAAGACCCATGCACTAAGAAAATGTATTAAGGATCGTTTGACAGGGGTTGCAATTATTGGTTGCTTGCAACCCTCTCAGCAGCAGACTTAGCAATTCAAGCAACACAAAGCCTTATACAGATCAACATTTAATACAATACTACGGAACACCCAGACAGAGTTCGTAGACTTTCTGAAAAACAATATATAAAAACAATGTCTGAGTGAAAATCAATAGCATAAATAATAACACTTACCATTCAGAAAACATGCGCCCACCACAGTCAGCCATGATCAATCAGCTACAGGCACCCATTCATACCACGCGCTCTATGGCTACGCCATCTTGCGAGAACGGCATACAGCCACGCTAACACCCAGCTAAGCTGCGTTGTTGTACATTCTATAGTAACATTAAATTATAACACTAATATTACTGAAGAAGCACAGGACTTATTCTAGTAAGCTGTAACATATTAACTTGCAGCTCTCGCCACACTAAAATAAACTATTTTGGCATCAGCACTGTAATTAATAAATATAATAAGCTAGATCGCGCCACAATTAAATATTATTCAAACCAACTACGAGTCGGATTTACATAAGCTCATGGAAGGTTTCCTGAACCCGAAACAACATGGAAATAATTAACCATTAAATTTCATTTACACAAATGTAATAACTGAATATGCCAGTTCTAGTACCGGCCACGCGTTATATTTCCTGAACATGGACCTACTCCATTTTTGCATAGATTTGGATAACATCAAACGGACGCGAAATAAACACCACAGAATTAAATATATACTCATTCCAAATAATACGGCACAAAGATGGTAAACCTAATATCCTTTTAACACTGTAAAGACTTTAGAATGTTGCAGAATAATACTATATCTACTTACAAGTCTTAGGCATGTTCTTGGTTGAACTAGACTTCAGATCAATAGCTTGTTCTCTCTCCGCGACCGCGATTGGAATGATAAAGAATTTTTCAAATGACGCTGGCGCCTGGACGCTTTTCTTCTCTGATTGGCTGCTATACGTAAGCGGCTATACTAAGGTAGCTATTTTTAGATGTAAACAAAGATGGCTACCACATAACGACAGACTGGCGGTGGAAAAGCAGGCGAGATGACTATGGCACTGTCACATTTATAACAGTGTAACTCTCTTTGAACTCCGCCTATGCCGGTCCTAAGCCCGGATGAAAAAGGAGGAGGGCGGCCTGCATGGAGGCCGTAAGGAGGCAGCCCCTCCACCATGCAAAGGCACAACAGGCCAATCACCTGTTTGCTTTAAACTATGATTACACGAAATATAAGAGAGAAAACCGGACTGATTCTAAAGGCGACGAACTGGAACGGACTACGACTTATGGAACTTGGAACACAAGAAGTATAAATGGGAAAGAAGAGGAGCTGGTGGAAGAGATGAGGAAAGCAAAACTAGAAATCCTGGCTATTACCGAAACAAAGAAAAAGGGACACGAAGTCATGGATCTCGATGGCAACACGCTGCTATACAGTGGGGTACCCACATCTAAAAGAGCTAAAGGGGGCGTGGATTGCATTGTGGCCAAAAACCAGAAATATAGTATCAAGGGATGGAACTTTGTCTCGGAGTGCATTATGGTTGTAAAACTAAAAGAAGGAGAAACCATAGTCAACCTGGTCATAGTGTATGGGCCAAATGAGGATGAGAGAGCAGAGGTCAAGGAGGAATTCTTCGAGCTGCTTCAAAGGACAGTGGATGACTGCCTTGATGAAATTATCATGCTCGGAGATTTCAATGTCAGAGTTGGAAATGACCATGCTAGATGGGGTGGAGTTATCGGAAGATATGGAGAAGATACTCTCAATGACAATGGAAAGCGACTTCTCAGATTCTGCAGTGAGCAGAATCTGATCATTACCAACACAAAGTTCCCCCATAAGCGCGTACATGCATACACTAGGTGTGAACCAACAAAGAATGAGAAGTCAGTGATCGACTATGCCATTGTTAGGAGGAGCTCATTCAAATATGTCCGGGATGCTACAGTCTGGAGGGGGCCAGAGATTGGAAGTGATCACTATCTGCTTACAATTAAAAGAACAACTGAAAGAGTTGCTCAGCCTAAGAACTGCCCAGCATCGCGCAAGAAACCAAGTAAACGAACGGGAGAAATGAGCAATAAGACCTACAAGCTGAGAGAGCCAGAAATTAAGACCAGATATCAGGGGCTTATTGCTACAGCGGTGAGAGACACAGAAGAACTACCTGATGACTTGGAAACCCTGTGGCTTAAATTCAAGGACATCATCAAGACAGCTGCTGCAGAAGCATGTGGTGAAGTCCGACTTGGGAACAAGAGAAAGAGGACACCTTGGTGGACAGAGGAAGTCAAAGAGAAAATAAGAGAGAAGAAAATGGCATGGAAACAATACTTAGGAGCTAAAAACACAGCAGGACAAATAGAGAAATATAGAGAATATGTGATACTCATCAAAAGCAAAGAACAAGGTGCTAGCAGCAAAACAGAAGTCCTGGGAAGAATTTGGAGAAAAGCTAGAAAAAGATGCACAAGAAAACCAGAAATTGTTCTATAAGACCCTAAAGAACATGAGGAAGGAAAAACAATGCCCTCTCAAATTTATAAAGGACAAGCAAGGTAAATTGCTTACTGCCCCGAAGGAAGTAATGGAAAGATGGAAAGAATATTTCTCAGAACTCCTTGATGGTGAGCAAGGTCAAGCATCAGAAATGATAAACACTAGCACAGAAAAGAAAACCAATGATGGTGAAGATGACATAAAGATGGAAGAACTGAAGGCAGCACTGGAGAAAATCAAGATGGGCAAAGCAGCAGGGCATGATGGTATAACACCAGAAATTGTTAAGTACATGGGATCATCAGGCGACCTATTACTCTTAAGGGTCCTACAGGCAGCATGGTGCAACAAGACCATACCAAAGGATTGGGAGATTGCCATCATAACACCGATTTTCAAAAAGGGTGACAATCGACAATGTGGAAACCATAGAGGCATATCCCTTCTCAGTGTCCCTGGTAAATACTCTAGAATCCTAGAGCAGAGACTCCGACGCCTAGCTGAGCCACAATTGGATGAGGTCCAGTGCAAATTCCGAGCACACCGAAGTACTCAAGACCTAATCTTCACACTCAGACAGCTGAGTGAAAAGGCCCTTGAGTATAAGGGGGAGATCCATCTTTGTTTCATAGATCTGGAAAAGGCGTTTGACAGGGTCCCCTGGAGCAAACTTTGGGACTGTTTGGCAAGGAAGAACATTCCAGCACCTCTGATTCATGCTATACAGAGTTTCTACAAGTCTTGCAGAAATTATGTGAGGACAGCAAACCATAAGTCAGAAGAGTTCAGGACCACCACTGGTGTAAGACAAGGTGATATCCTGTCACCTTATCCTTTCATATTCCTCATGGATGATGTTATCAAGTCATGTAAGGAGAGAACAAGAAAGTACTCAGTGGGGTACTGGAAGATGAGAGAGGTATGTATTTCAGAGCTGGCATTTGCTGATGATGTTGCCCTGATTGCTAAATCAGAGGCAAATCTCCAATCCAACCTGCAAGTATGGAAAGTAGAGCTGGAGACGAGAGGGATGGTTATAAGTAGCTCTAAAACAAAATCCATGGTGATATCACGAGAAGAAAGAAGACATCAGATTAAGCTGGGAGAACAGGTCCTGGAGCAGGTCGACCACTTTAAATATCTCGGAGCTATTATAGACCGAAAGGGAGGCATCAAAGAAGAGTTGTCCACTCGAAAAGCAGCAGCTGGGAGACTTTTTCAGGCCATAAATCGAGGATTCCTCAGCAAGAGAGAGGTTGGTAAGAAAACGAAGATGGCTGTATACCGCTCCGCCTATGTCCCAGTCGTGACATATGGATGCGAGTCATGGGCAATGACTACAACCCACAAAAGCCAGATCGAAACCTCAGAAATGAGGTATCTGAGGAAGGTGGTTGAAGTAACAAGAAGAGACATGGTCCGCAACCAGACGATACGTCAAGGCCTAAAATCCCACCCTCTGCAGACCCAAGTAGAACAGTCCCAACTAAGATGGTTTGGCCATGTCTGCAGAATGGGAGAAGATCGGCTACCACGACAAGCATAGGAAACAAAGAGCCAGGGATCCAGACCCTCAGGACGACCCAGAGTCCGCTGGGAGGACAACATTAGACAGTCTTTGAAGGACCGAGGACTAGAATGGAACCAGGCCAGGAGGAAGACAGCCGATAGGATAGTATGTCGCTCTCTCTTCCAAACCTCTACACCTCACGGTAGAAGGGGAACGACTAAGTAAGTAAGTAACTCTCTTTGACAAGTTATACATTGATTATGGAACACTTGCAGTAGGGACAGCAATGACAAATAGGAAATATTATCCAAAAGAACTGGCAGGAAAGAAGAAAATGTGCAGGGGGCAATCAGAATTTGTCTGTTTCAATAACATTGTTAAGAATCTACAGAACATTTGGTATGTTCATGAATGAAATATGTTTATCACTCATTGGTGATTACAGAACAGCGGCAATGAAGCTTCACATCCGTGTTGATGCACACCAGAGGCTGCAAAATGTGGGCTTGCATCATCCTCAAGTGTCTCCACAAGCTACAGGCAATAACATTTGTGTTGTGTGTGCATACAAATTCAACAAACATGTTAGTGACTTCCCAGACATGGCCTACAAAGACAGACCATTAAAAAAAAGTGAAGACTAAATTCTGGTGCAAATATTGTGAAAGCTGTCTGTGCCTAAAGGAAGGGTCTACATGCTGGGAGGACTGGCACAATAAGCAGGAATACTGGAGATGATCAGGTCAGTCAATCTGAGATAGAATAGTTAAAACTGGTCATATGGTTTTGTCACAGTAAGTAGTTTTGCTTATGTGTCTTTTTTGTGCATTTTTTTGCTCAGGAGCCCAGGGGAATGGGGTTTTACGGGCTGGGTGGCCAGGGTTCAAAGGGTTAATGTTCTTTGGGTTGGTACTCTGTCTCTTTCTGGGCGTAAACACGAAGCCAGACAGGTTCACCTTGAAGACCCAGATACTAAGTAAAAATGTTCTTTTTGTAAAGTTATTCTCAGATTTATATGGAAGCTACTGGTAAGGTTTTTGGGTTTGACCCAATACTGTGTATAGGAAGAAAAAAGTACAAAATACTTAACCATAATATAGTGTTCTCAATCCTATCCTTAACCCGCGTAAAATATAATATATTCATGCACTCAGTTATTTAACTTTGAATAGAACTACACGTTTATCTAATATTGAATCGTTTAATAAAAGTCTCCTTGAAATAGGCGCTAGTCATTTATATTTTTAACCATCATGAATTAGAAATAAATATATATTTCGTCAGTACTCATAATGAATAGTGCATTTACTAGACGATTAAAATAACTTTTACTGGTTAATATCAGTTAGTTAGATTTACGCTACAGCCGGAGCAATTTAGCTATAGATTATATTAATTCGCGTCACTTTGCACAAAACTCATAGTGCAATAAAAATGACGGCCTTAACAATTAAATCACTCTACACAGAAAAATCTTAGTGAATAAAATAATTACCTCGAACACAGAATTAGAACTAATTCAAATCGAAAATACTAAGACATCCACTATAACAATGGTCTAGAAAATCGAAGCTAGCTGTTCTCTGAAATTCTGTCGGTACTGGATAAATTGAGTTTAAAGGCAGATATATATATATATAAAATTTGCAGAACTTCGCTCAGACTTGTTACTTTTAACGCCTTCGCTCAGATTTTGGGCTTTTCCTCGGTCGATCTGCGAATCAGATGGAAAATTGACACTTTTACCGCTTGCAGACTCTGGCAATCGAGTGAAGCCTGCCCTTTGATCTGGCGATTCTAACCGTGTTTAATTACCTTCCAAACGAACGGATTCAGGGGGAGTAACTGTGATTATCTGCCCTCGGTTCCAAATTATCTACTTCTTCTACTCAAATTATTTCCCCTGATCACTGTCTAACGAAAAATACGTTACAACTACATTAGCTTATCTTCCCCTGAGCCAAAATTACGACTCATTTGAAATAGTCGCCCCTTTCTACGCGTTCCATCTCTCCCTGTTTGATCCTATTACGACGATTTCCAATCGCTGGCTTTATAATTACAGGTAACCGGCTCAACGTTAGCTAAATAGTTCTGTTGGTAAACATTCCTAAGGAAATAGAGAAAAGAAAAGAAAATAGGCGTGCTAAATTAGAAAAAGAGACAGACTATGAGTTTAGGAGGGTTTTATGTTAACAAAACGTGTGTAGGTGAAAGCCAGGTGAAAGAAAAATGTAGATAATGAAATAGATATATGAAAGCTATTATCATAATATGTCACAGTAGACCAAAAAACACACGGAGAAGAGAACTGGAAACAGAGGTGAAAATGATGAGGAAAACATGGAAATAACTTGAGCGGATGGCAGAGGACAGGAAGACTTGGCATGTGTTTGTTGAAGGCCTATGCTCCTTGGGGAGCTAAAGGGTATTGATTGATTGATTATGTAACATTTAAAAAATAAATAAGGTTATGTTTTGAGGTGATGAAAAAATAAAGATTAGGTGATCCTCATCGAGGTTTTACGTGAAGTAAATGTTCCTTGATGTGGCCTATTTAAAAAGCACTTAGCTGAAAATCGGTGAGTACTGCTGCTGTTGTTCCCTCAAGTCTTTTTTCTTGATGAGAGTACTTCTCTAGAAACTTCAAGAGATAACCACTCCTAAGGTCAAGGTAGATATTTTCCCAACTCATCTAATTTAGGTGGTAAGTGTCGAACCTCAGCTCGTGAATCACAAACTAGTTGCGTAGGTCTAATCACAAACTGGTCTCGTGCCACGAACTTTATAGGAAATACCAAAAAAAAAATAATGCCTCGGCTAAGTGTATTGTGGTCGGAGGATTAAAAAGGCGTTTTTCTCGCTGTCTTTCCACAAGTTTTTGTCTCTCAGAGATTGTATTCTCCCTGAGCATATACAGCTGAGACATGGAGAACAACAAAAACAAAAACAAAAAAGCTAGATACTTTTTTAAACGGGTGCTTGCGTAGAATAGAAGGACTGAAATGGTATGACAAAGTCACAAATGTACATCGCGAGTGCGATGGTTTGTGCCTGGATGAACATGATTAAGTTATCTCACAAAATGATAATACACACTATGCACAGGTGGACATCAGCTCCATTCGGAGTCTGGGGTAGATTAGATGCTTCGAACACATGGTTTGGTGTAGTTTTAGAACCCCTCTTATGACGGGTGCTCCAATTCCTAGGTTTACAGTCCTTGTATTTTAAAAGTCATGTTTTCTTTTAAAGTCTTGAACATGCCCAAAATTCTCGGTCCTGTTCTTTTAATTTGGAATTCTGTCCAATTATTTTCTGGCTCCTGGGAGTTGCTACTTTGAGGTATTGCAATGCAGTGTGTTTCAGCCTCAAATTGTGTTATGTTATATTCTCAATTCTCACTCCACGTTTCCATATGGCTGTCCGACAACCTTCCAATTGAAACTATTGTTTATTTCCTGCTCTCAATTGGTCCAATCCCTGTGCGAGACTAAATGGGTCGGGGTGTTAATCATTATTATCACCTGCGTGTTTTAAAATATGATTTTAAAATTTAAACACATGACCTATCTCCCAAATATAGCATGATTACTTCTGTCTCTACTATACACACTGGCGAACACATCAGTGATCTCATCCCTCAATGATTGCCTTGCTCACAATGTCTCCCCAGACATGTTTATTTGTAATAGTTACACATAGACTGTCTGGTCGGATGCGATTAAGTAATTATCACTCGTACTCAAATTCCTTCACCAAACGGTTAATCACTGAAATTCGCGGATTATAGGCGTTTTTCTCAGACAGACAATCTGGCTTCCTTTGTCCTTTCGTCAAGGTGTCGGAAGGTGTGAGCGATTAACTGCGAATACAAGTGGTCACTCGTCTTACTCCATCTGGGGCGGAACTGAGTTACGTTAAACAATCAATTTCTTTCAAGCACTTCTTTCTTTCCCGTCTGGTTTCGCTCGTCTGGCGATAGCAATTAATCTGCCGGCCGGGTCGATTAGCCGTGAAATAACACGAATCGTAGTCTGAACAGAGGTCAACAAATCTAAGGCGCGGCGCTGGGGCAGATCTTTGTGCATAAAATGACAAAATAAATGGGTAGAGTAGGAGAGAAAGAAAGGCGTAAAAGTACACAATCCAAATGTCGTTACAACACTATTCATTGGTCGCAGCAGTAAGTTTATTAATAATCGTTGCATCTGTGTTTATTAATAATCGTTGCATCTGTATTTATTATTTGGGCTTCCATATATTCATTTTTAGAATCAGCAACTTTATCTAAATCAGCTAGAGCATGCAATTGATCGCGTCCTTTGCACGAAAAGTATCATTCCGCCCCTGCTTGTGTTTAACCGCCTTGGATCGAAGTGTCGAAATGCAGGGATGTACACTGCTTAGACTCAAAATCAATTCAGATTCAGAATAAGGAATAGAGGACAGTGAAAAAACAAATTATGTCCAGGCCAAATATGAAGGCCCTGCCCGTTCTCTTATAACCATGGCAAAATTACAAGAAGACACTTCGGCAAAGTGGCTAGCTATAGCCTTGAAAAGTACACACATGCATGAATACATGCCATGCCACACATACATGCATAATACTCGTACATACATGCAAAAGTACATGCTTGCATACAAACATACATGCCCTCGTTCGTGCTTGCATACACATGTACATACGTACACGCGCGTACTTATAAACATACACACATACATACGTAAATATGTACATCCATACATACACACAGGGCCGGCTCTTGGGATGTGCTAGCCTTTCGGCCTTACCGTATGCCGTCTTGGAGGAGACGCCGAAATTGACTTTTTCAAAAATACAATCGTTAAATTGTTAAAATAAAAAAAAAACATTAAAAAAATTTCAACCACATATATATATATATATATATATATATATATATATATATATATATATATATATATATATATATATATATATATATATATATATATATATATATATATATATATATATATATATATATATATATATATATATATATATATATATATATATATATATCATAATCATCATCATCATCATCATGTTGCATGTCCTTTGCAGAACGTCGCTCTCATCACAGCCCGCCTGAAAGACTCTCGATCTCTAGCCAGCCCTCCTGCCTCCTCCAATGTCATGTTCAAGGTGTCTTCAATGTCCTGTGTCCACCGTCGTCTTGGTCGGCCCCTGCCTCGCCTTCCAGGTACCATACCCTCCATCACTGCTCTCTCTAAGCCACTATGGCGTTTAATGTGGCCAAAATATTTCAGTTTTCTGGACATGATATTGTTTATGAGCCAGTTTTCCTCGATTTTCAGGTCGTGTACGATGTCTATATTTTTCTTCTTCTTGGTACACGATATTCTGAGAATTTTTCTGTAACACTTTGCTTCGAACGATTCGATTTTTTTCTTTAATGTTTGAGCAATGGTCCATGATTCACATCCATATGTTGCTACCGGAAAGATGCACGTTCTCAGAAGTTTTACTTTTATTAATGTGCTGGTGTTATGCCATAGGTTCTTCATTTTATTTAACCTCTGCATTGCTATGGCCAGTCTCCTTCTGACCTCTTTTGAGCAGTCTCCATTGTTGTTAATTATGAGCCAAGATATTCAAAATTTGTGACATTTTCAATTTCCTCATCATTGATGGTAATTTTTGGTTGGTATCTTGTTTTGTCTATAGACATTATCTTTGTTTTTTGTGTGTGTTCAGAAAAAGGTTCTGATCCTCACTGTGTCTTTTGACAGACAGGGTAACTGTTCCAGTCCCTTGGCACTGTTTGAAAGAATAACTGTGTCATCTGCGTACCTGAGTTCTGGGATCGCATTTCCACCAATTGTGAACGGATCGCAATGTTCAATTCTTGGTCACTCCGAACATCTCTCATTATATTTTCTGCATAGATGTTAAACAAGTATGGAGAGAGGATGCAACCCTGTCTTACTGCCCTTTTCACCTCAAACCATCCTGATGTTTCCCCCACTACTCTGACAGCTGCTTGTTGTTCATGGTATAGTGTTTCAATTCGATGAATCAAATGCGCCGGAAACCCCATGTCTCTCATGATGTTCCACAATTTCTGATGTTGTACACAGTCGAAGGCCTTGGTGTAATCTACAGAACAGGCATGAAGATCTACATTGTATTCTCTGCATTTCTCTAGGATGTTTCTCACATTAAAAATGTGATCTCTCGTACCTCTGCCTTGTCTAAAACCCGCCTGTACTTCATGTATTTCATGTTCTAACTTTCTTTCTATCGTCTTCATGATAATCCGCAAGAGGATTTTGTAGCATGACTTATTAAAGCAATAGTACGATAGTTGGTACACAATTTTAAATTGCCTTTCTTTGGGAGAGGGATAAACACAGATCTTATCCATGCTTTGGGCCAGATTGCACTATTCCAGATCTTCACACATAGTGCATGATAAACGCGGACACTGGCCTCTCCTCCTGCTTGGATTAGTTCAGTTGGTATATCATCGCATCCTGGTGATTTCCCTTTCTTCAGGCTTTTGATTGCTGCACTTACTTCATCTAATATAGGTTCTGGCTCTCTCTCTTCACTTTCAATCGTCATGTCTGGGGTATTTGTACTATCTTCATACATTTCTCTACAGTACTCCTTCCATCTCTCCAATATATCCTTACTTTCTATTATTATGTTACCATTTTTATCATTAATTACATGTAATGATGGTCTAAAATCATCTGTTAGCGTTCTGATTTCCTTGAACATATCCCCATCTTTTCCCTGAAATTGTAGATCTTCTATTCTATTGCAGGTGTTCGTTATGTACTGTTTCTTGTCTTTCCTAATCTCTCTCCTGATGTTTCTTGTGCAGTTTTTGTATTTGTCACTGTTCCGTTCTACCCCTTTTTGCTTCAATTTTCTTCTTTCTTCTATGAGCCTCAATGTTTCCTCCGTGATGTATATCTGCTTCTTATGCACTTTTCTATGGATCATGTTTTCTGCTGATGTGATGAGAATATCTCTCGCATGTGTGGCTAGCTCATCCGGTGTCATATCCTCTTGTACAGCCATCAGTGCTTCGAATTTGTTTTGTACTTCTATGTTATATTCAGGTGGTATGGCGCTTACATCGAGCCGGAGAGGTCGAGCAACTTTCGTCACTTTTTTCAATTTTAATTTAAAATCTGCAATTAGTAGCTTATGATCTGAATCACAATCTGTTCCTGGGAGTGTCTTTGTAGATGATATACCTGACCTCCATCTTTGTTGTATCAAGATGTTATCTATTTGATTCCTGCTATTGCCATCTGGTGAGGTCCATGTGTAGAGCCTTCTGGGATGTTGTCTAAATAGGGTATTTGTAATAGAGAGGTTGTTTTCTAAGCAGAATTCGATTAGTTTTTCTCCTCTTTCGTTTCTATGTCCTATACCGAATGGTCCTCGCACCTTTTTCTCTTCCTCTGTTCTTTCGATGCCAACTTTCGCGTTAAAGTCGCCCATGATTATCATGATATCCCTTTTTTCCCCTTTTCCTAAAGTCTCTTGTAAACTGTTGTAAAATTCCTCAATTTCACCATCATCTGCTGCAGATGTGGGTGCATAAACTTGTAAAACTGTGATGTTCCTTTTCTTTCTCTTGAGTCTAATCATGAGATGTCGATCACTAATTGGATTGTATCCCCTGAGTACGAACTTCAAAAGATTATGTGTTATTCACGTGCGGTCTGTCAGGTATCGTATGATTGACAGATTAGCTCGCGTGTGAAGACAAGGTAAACAAACCTGATTCGCTACCTGTTATGACAGGCCGGTCACAAAAGTTCGTAAACACTTCGTTTGTTTATGTTCAAAGAAAAGAGGCGTGACGAAAAATAAGTAAACACAGACTGTAAATGCATGGTTTTGCTCGCAAATCCCAGAAATCTACGAGATCACAAAAACTGTCAGATTACTGTAGGCGCTATTTCCATTATACGTCACAGCATATAATAAGGACTCGTGAAATATTGGAAATCTGCTGGTGAATGACGGGACTTCGTCTGTTGTCGGCGCATGCGGAAAATTTTACCATATGTGAGCGGCTTTGAGTCCCAAGCAGTTACTGCCACAGGGAGTGAATTGTTAACGAGATCCAACTTCATGAGGTAGGTAACCAGTTTCCTTCTTCACTGTCTTGCCTTCCCTAACCAAAGAGCAGAATCAGATAGACTAGATAGATAAGAAAAAACTTAATTTTCCAAGGGTTGAGAATCGGACGTATCGGTTCCCCTTGCGTTTTGCCCTTCCTCTTGCTCTTCTTTTATTACTATTTATCCAGACATTCTCCAATATAATTGTCTCGGATTTGCCTTCCCTGCTTTGCAGTAGTGGTCTAACAGTGGCCAAAACTCAAGAGTATCTAATATGGGTCTTCAAAGGTGTATACCTTCGCACAAGATTACTCTTGGCAGAGTTGTAGATAGAAAGATAACGATGCTTCTATCTCAAGGGAGTGTTCATAAGATATTTCAGAAGTCAAGAACAATGCTGCGTTGGGCATGGCAATTGTTAACTTATATCTGATCTCCCGCCGTTTATGAAGAATTAAGCAATTATTAATTTTCAGCTCGTTCAAGCCCCCACCCTGATTTACTCAGCGGAATTCTTATTATTCTGGTATAGCTCTGTTTAGAGTGTATTTAGTAAATTGACTGAGACAAACATGCAGTACATTCAAAATGATTAGATCGACGTTAAATTGGTATATTTACAAATAACAAATTTAATAATCACTTAGGTTTTAACAGGGTTTTAAAAAATGAATAATTATTTTTCAGAAAATTATCATCACTGTCTGATGTAATGGAAGTTTGTAAAGGAGGTCACTTGGCCAAGATGCAGCAATAGTGAATGCAGTCAGCGACCCATAGCTTGACTGCTCGCATCAGAGTCAGCGAACCAGAGCTGACAAAGACCCTACTCCACCTCTACGTGGTGGTCCTGGAAACAGTCTGCATCGCTGCAGTCTGGCTGAGCGAGTAGGGATCGCAGAGGGACGGCAAACCCGGTCCCAAAAATGCCGTCGGATGTGTCGACCGAAAGGTGCAGACATCACAGCTCCGGCGTAAACAGACACAACGCAACCAACGTCCTTTTTAGGACGAACGAGGAAGAAGAAGACTTGGCAGCTTTTATGTGTTACTCAGCTGTCAGTGACGGTTCTGCTCCTTCTTATGTTTTGGTTCTTATAGACTGGATCGATGTTCACGCTCGTCACTGGTCAAGGTTGTAGGGCGCTGCACGTTCCCAAGAGTGTCACTGAGTGTCTACGAAGTGGGTCCCACGTCTTAAAGCCCCGCCTGATGATGGTATCTAGCTTCGACTACAGGCGACTGGTGCCTTCTTGTTCCAGAGATAGTACCCTCAACTGGTACCACCAACTAGTATGGTAAAAGAAGAGAAACAAATACCCTCTGAGTATTGAGTTTCCCGACACATACTTATGTGTCCCCATCTTCCTATTCCACCATCCCATCTATCTCAGACTTTACCCTAGATGAGAATCAAGCTTAATACCTCGAGAGAAAACTGTCTTTACATTTAAATTGAATAGCTTTATATTTATTTTACATTCAATGAAAAGGTTAATAGTAAAGAAAGAACATGTTTACATTTACATTTACACTGGTTAAAAGATGTTCACAATATAGATTTAATATGTTGTCATTTACATCTACACTGATTGAAAAGCTTGAAAACTTTTATTAATTTTAAAGTGAATAGGTTTACATATACATCTACACTCGTTTGTAAATGTAGATATTATTATTAGAATGTACATCATTTCTTTCATCTTTCCCTCCCTGCTCCATATGAAACTTGGGACTACTTATGCTTTTAGTTCTCTTTAAGAAACTAGTGATAAAGCAGTCACCAGCCTTTGCAGTGGTGGTTCATGAAATCATCATTCTATATGCTGAGGTTGCCAGCCTCAAATGACTTGAAAGTCCACTAGCAATTTTCACAAATTGTAATATTAACACGGCAATATATACATATTAGTTCACATGTTAATAATGAAAAATATAGAATGTAAAATGTGAAACTTACGCCAATCTTGCCTCACAAGACAGACTGTTTGCTCAAAGAAGTAGGTTAAGGCACTAGCAGATGCCTTTTTTCACGTGTTCTTGGGGACCGTTACTTTAACAATAAATCCCTCTTTGACTCCGTGTTTTCAGTTTCCTCAGATCACGGTTTTCCTGATTAAAATGATAGAGTTTTCCTGGGCTGTTTAAGTCCGTCAAAATGCTCCAACAAAGTCCGGTCTGATAAATGGAATTCGGTTAGCAGTGTTCCCCAACCTAAGTCTAGCGGAATCGTAGAGTGCCATAGAATAGTTGATACCGAATGAAAGTTTTGATACTGCATAGGTTGATCGTGCTGTAATATGAAGCGAATGCGTGACATGAAAGTTCGTCAAGGTGGACATCTGTGTAGCAGTGCAGACTTGTATCACAACATGTAGCATACAAGGGTGTGTGTGGCACTCATCACATTGAAAGGTGTAGAGGTAGGGTTGATGGAACCAAATGTTGTACGTGTTACAGGTATGGAGTCAAAAATGTAGGTGAACAGCTGTATACGTTTTTCTCACCATTTATTATAGTCACAGCAACAAGACGTAGACAAATCCATGTAAGCATGACACAGGAACATGGCGGATATGAAGACAGTTCACTACAATTGCATGTACATAAGTTCCAGTAAATATATGATTATCAAAGTGTTGCAGACTCCAATTTATCTCTCATTCCACAACTAGCAGAACAAAACCCCCGCATTACAGAACGGGTAAATAACTGTATAAATATCCAACAGTTTCATTCTGACTCTTCTTAAATCGCTCTTCTTAAGTCAACCCCAAACATGGCGGGCGACAAAAATAGCATAGTCCATCCCTCTAATCGGACGTATCGAAGATAGGCTGTCCTTTCAAAGATAGTCTTATATAACTCCCTCGTACATCAGGCGAGTTTTCATTTTCAAAGTTATAATAGCAATAACTGGTAACTCATCTGGTCTTCCACTCCAGATAGTTATATATTAGGCCTCTATAAAACAGTAAACACTGTGGATTCCTCATCTGCAGACATAAGCGTCTAAGTTTAAAGATATACCGCTAATCATGCGGGTTTTAGAATAACATCTATTCTCCTGGGTCTCTGTGTGTAAATCTAAACTTAACGGTCTTAGATGGCTCCAACGAGCATAACAAGTAGAATACTCTGCCTTCCAACCATTCGTGAGCTCTCGTCACCGGCAGACTCAAAATATGATCCTTACAAAGGAAGTTTGAAAGTTTCGTTTTTTACCTTGCTTCGAATTCCTAACACAACTTAGAAGCAACTGTCGTCTTCCTGACGAACAGAAATAACACAGGGGACTTTAAATAACAGTGGAAGAGTTTCCATCCCCAGAGGCAATGCAGAGAAGTAACCAGACATTTCGTCTGACCGACCCAGTTGAACAAAATGGCCTCCCGCACAGGAAATCTTCTTCAAAAAACCTCTAGTTCGGGCATGCGCTGTTCGCATCACCTCTGACCTAAGCAGTCAGCTGGTATAACCTTTTAGAGGAGTAACTACATATTTACTTTTCCTCAAAGCAAAAAATGAGTATTCGCCCTTAGATTAGGGTTCTAACAAAAAATACATTAAACCCAAAATCTTATTCAAAATATTTTCAAACATAACAAGTATACAGACCGACTACATTACCAGTTATGAAAACTGCACGTAACAATAGTGTCACATGTTCTACAAGAAACTCAGGAGTAAATTAATGAAAATATTGAAATATCGTGCTCGCGCGCGCGCGCGCACACACACAAACACACACACACACACACCACACCCACACATGCAGATACTTCCTTCAAATATCGCTGAATTTGTTATTGGCATTATTGCAGAAGAAGGTCCTCTAGTAAGAAGGCAATGGACACAATCCTTCTTCGTCTTCTTCTTCCTCGTTCATCCTGAAAAGGACGTTGGTTGCATTGTGTCTGTTTACAGCGAAGCTGCGATGTCTGCGCCGTTCGGCAGACACATCCGACTTCAGCACGGCATTTTTGGGGACCGGGTTTGCCTTCCCTCTTCGATCCCTACTCTCTCAGCCAGACTGCAGTGATGCAGCCTGTTTCCAGGACCACCACTTGGAGGTGGAGTAGGGTCTTGGTCAGCTCTGGTTCGCTGACCCTGACGCAGGCAGTCAAGCTATGGGTCGCTGACTGCATTCTCTGTTGCTGCGTCTTTGGGTCCCGGACACAATCCATAGAAAGCCGGAAGGGTTCATGTCTCTTTTGCACACATCTTTGAACCTCAGCTGCGGTCACCCGACTGTTCTTTTGCCATCTGCCAGTTCCCCGTAGACAATATTTTTGCGACTATCTTCCATGCGGCGGACATGGTCAAGGCAGCGTAGTCTGCACTGTCTAAGCAGTGTACACATGCTTTGAAGGCCAACGCGTGACAGCGCCTCGACATTTGTAACTTTTTCCTTCAACGAAATACGAAGGATGTGGCGTAGACACTGCTGACAAAAAAAAAAAATATGTAGCCTTCTTTCTTGCTTTGTCGACTTCTTTCTTTGATAATAAGAAAAACAAAATTATATATATATATATATATATATATATATATATATATATATATATATATATATATATATATATATATATATATATATATATATATATATATATATATATATATATATATATATATATATATATATATATATATATATATATATAAAACGATAGTTTTGGGACCCAAAGACGCAGCAATAGAGAACGCTGTCAGCAACTCATAGCTTGACTGCCTGAGTCAGGACCAGCGAACCGGAGCTGGTCAAGACCACACTCCACCTCCACGTGGTGGTCCTGGAAACAGTCTGCAGCAGTGCAGTCTGGCTGAGCGAGTGTGGATCGCAATAGGAAGGCAAACCCGGTCCTAAAAAATGCCGTGCAGAAGTCGGATGTGTCGACCAAAAGGTGCAGATATCACAGCTTAGGCGTAAACAGACACAACGCAACCACCGTCCTTTTCATGACGAACGAGGAAGAAGAAGAAGAAACGATAGTTTGTGCCCGGAATGTGATCGCTTAATCTAAGTTATTGTAAGTTATTAATCTGTGTTGTAAGCAGGCTGTGGTGTCTAAGTCGGAAGTCGGAGTCGTAGAGTTGGTAGTTTTTTTAGTGGAGTCGAAGTCGGTAAAAAAAAAAAATGCCCGGATTTCGACTCCGAAAGTAGGCTGAAGCTTAGGGGCCCGGAGCTCATGTGGGAGCGTGGATAAGTTAAAAAAATAAAATATGCATAGATTTATGTGCAAAAACAAAATGCTAGCACTTTGCAATCGCATTCATAACGTTCTAAAAAGACATTACAAACAAAAAAGCTTAAAAGACGTAGTGTATCCCAGCAAAATCATAACGGCGCATGAACTATTTGCTATTCCACAATTTTATTGCCTCGTAGGTGAAGGGGGCCTGAGCACCAAAACGCCTAGAGGCCCTTCTTGGCTTAATCTGGCACTGCCCTTGCTCGGTGTTAGGAATTACAGAGCCCAAAAGTGTCGTCCACGTATGGCACCGTAAAAAACAAAATGCATACTAAATAAACTGTACTGTATCACGGATTGCCTCCCCTGCTTTGCAGTAGTGGTCCACCAGTGGTCAAAACTCAAGAGTATCTAAAATGGGTCGTCAAAGGTGTCTACCTTCGCACAAGATTACTCTTGGCAGAGTTGTAGATAGAAGGGTAAAGACGCTTCTATCTCAAGGTAGTGTTCATAAGATATGTCCGAAGTCAAGAACAATGGTGCATTGTCTGAGCAATTGTTAACTTATTATCGGTCCACCGCCTTTTATGAAGAAATAAGCAATGGTTATAGCCCGTTCAAGCCCCCAGCTGGTGTAAATCCAGCGAAATACCCTTTTACACGAAGTAGCTCTCTCTCTCTCTCTCTCTCTCTCTCTCTCTCTCTCTCTCTCTCTATATATATATATATATATATATATATATATATATATATATATATATATATATATATATATATATATATATATAATATATATAGTCTTGCTCATACGTATGCTTTCACACTTATAAATAACTGAATCAACTAAGATTGTTATGTTTTAAAATAACATGTAACACATTTAATAATCAGTTAGTTTTAATAGGTTAAAATGAATAGAATGATAGTGAATTTTAGATAAAAAATCAATTTGTCTTCATCGAAACTGGATAGAGGGTTTATATTAAAGACTATTTCTGTCCTTTTGCTGGTGTTTTTTATAAGCACTTAGCTGGTATAAGTGATTCCTGCAGCCGGTTGTGATGATGACTCTTCGCAGTTCGATAGCTTAGTTCATCGAACCGTCTGAAAGCTTAGTACCACGATCTTTTAGACAAAATGAAAACATATGCCTCTTGCTTTGTACATTTGTGGGCTGCAAATTAACAGGCGCATTGTCTCGCTGTCCACTCACCAATGTTATTCTCTCGGAATAATTAATTACTTTTTAAGTATACATAGAGTAACTCAAGGGAGATCATGAGAAATCATCCATATTCTTCTGGGTGTTAAACTGGGAAAATATGTGCTTGGACAGCGCGAACAATGATTTGCCTGAATTACAAGTAACAAGGTAAATATAACTCACAAAATGATATGATACACTTGATGCACACGTGATGTAGCCATCGCTCATCACTGCTCCAGTCGGAGTCTGGGGTAACCTCTGCTGTCGGTTTTTTGTACGACTAGCAAGAAACGATCACCAGCGCTTGCTGTAGTGGTTTATGAATATACTAGTTTCATATGTTGAGGTTGCCAGCCTCATATATAACCACTTAGCAAGAAAAACATGTCAAATTCACATTTGTAAAATTAGATAAAAAAATAGTAACAAGTTATCGCCATCGCGACGAAGGTCCGAAGAGATCAAAGACACAATGATAAGAAACTCTGTACACAGTTATACAACAGGACGCAATGTGGTAATCAGAAATGGTCCCCCGCGTCCTTTTTAAATTTTTTATTTCTCTCCTACATTATCCATTTATTTTTTCATTTTTCACACATGGATTCGTGCTATTGACACTTCCTAAACTTTTATACCCTTTCTCAACTGCAATATTGTTATTTCACGGGTAATTGACTCTTGGGGATTAATTGTAATCGCCTAGGTGGTCGCGCCAGCTTGAATGCAGACGGTTGTGACGTATAATGGAAATATAGCTTATAGTTTCTGACAGTTTTTCGTGACCTCGCAGCGTCTATGATTCGCTAGCAAAGCCATGCAACTTACAGCCTGCATTTACTCATTTTTAATCCACGCCTCTTTTCCCTCAAACGGAAAGCTTACCAACTTCCGTGACCTGCCAGTCAAAACAGGGATCGAACTTGGTTTGTTTACCTGAGCTTCTCACGCGAGCTGATCTGTCAGTCATCAGATATCAGACAGATGCACGTGGAAAAACACCGGCCCTTTGAAGTAGACACTCGGGCAGAAATATTTTCCCGAGGGATCCTTTGATGTTCGTACATACAGGGGGATTCAAACTTTTGATCTCCAGAAACGGGGAAAATCTCGGAAGGAAACCTGTTACACGATTTAAGTCTCTGTTGTCGATTAGCAACGATGAGACAGAGCGACCGTAGAACCTTTTATCTGGGAAACGTAGTTTCCTGATTTCCTACTTTGCACTATAGTGTGAAAATTAACGTCATCTATAGATCAGAGAGACAATAATGTATATAAACTGTGGCTGCTCAAATCAGTTATCAGATGTTGCTCAGAATTATTCGGATAGTTTAAACACGTCGTCTAGAACCATTGTGGAAGGTGTGTTAATAGCCTTCGTGGGGATTTCATTCGGATTTTCTGGTAATAGAAATATGTGCTTAAATGTTAAAATGTGTTAAGATTTACCATTATAATTCACTGTGATTTCCTAGCGTTAAAACTAGTGAAATAAAATAACACGTAGATATTTCTTGCCAGTTGTTCAGTTTAATGTAATTTCCATCACCCGCTTTCTCCCACCAGAAGATACGGTTTAGCTGACGGAATTAAAATGATAGGTGCGACTGATAGTGGATCATGGAATTCACGTTATATTTATTTCTGTGTAATTATATAAGTGACTAGTGTTAAATATCATACGACTAAACAAACAGACGCCGACAATCTAATAGCTATTAATGACAGACGATATTTGTTAAGTGCGCGTAGGGATAATTAAATAATAATTGACATTGTGCGCTGATCGTTGACCGGGACAGGAGGGGAAAGGCTGCATGCCTCAACCAAACCTGTACTCGCTAAGCGACGCGCGATAGGATAGGCTAAAGACACCGTGTGCCTTTTAACTTTAATCAGGACTGACGGAGAGGATAAGAGATCGTCGTGTCCTCTTCCGTGTATATATATATATATATATATAGATATATATGTAGATATATAATAGTAGCATTGTTTTCATAATGTTTCTCTATTCTTAAGTAGACCTGATCAAACGGCGACCAGCGGTCTATTTTGGTCCTTTTCCTCATTTACTGATTGATTAATGTGGTCTTCTTCTTGGCTTACGGGTCCACACGTTCAGTTGTGAACAGGATTGGCAAAAGAGATCAATTAACATTTTAAATAGTAAATTTAACTGGACTTTAAAACCAGAAATATTTGTTCCACTTTATCAGCCCACTGGGGTGTGAAAGATATAACAGTTCTCCCGACGTTTGACAGTCATCTCAGCGGATTTATCCAGCAAGTTACGCTGTTTCAAAATCGGCACTCACCACAGAGACAGCCGATAGGATTTAGCACCATCATCAATTAACAATAATTAACAGTTTTTAGCAACCAGATGTTTTCCTTAGTACTGTGAACACCAGATCTCTGGTTTTCTACATGAACTATTCGAGGTGACATTCGTCTAGCCCGGAACCGACCACCAAATTAGGCGTCCCCCTTATAAAAATTTAATTATTAGAAGGAGGGACTGGGGGAGCCAATTTTGAAGATAAAAACACTGGAATATATATATTCAGACATTGTATGTGAAAGAGATTTCTTCACCAAGAATAGGGTAAGCGTGATTGATTATGTCAGAGAGAGTGAATATTTTCTTTGTTACAGGAAAATTGTATTATCTGGATTCTGCTTAAATCTTGTTTATTTTACTGGATAGCATTTAGTAGGAACTTTGTTCTTTTCTTTACTGTCTATTCTGTAACATAGTGCTAACCTTTGACCTTTGGGGTTATTAACTTGTTGGGTATGTTTTTCTCAATAAGGGGGAGGGAACATGTATTCTGTTATTTTTCTATGTATGCCACTCTGATTTTATTGGATCTTTCGTTAGATATTTGATGTTGTAAAGTTTAAATGATAATAAACAACAAAAGAACTTATCTTTGTGTGTTGGTCAGACTCAGACCCAAGTAACCATAGTTTTTTCACGTTTGTGTGTCTTGTTGTCACAAAGCTGTGTGTGTGTGTATGTAGTTAAACTTATATTTATATTTATAGGGAGGTGTAAGATTGTCTTGTACTAAATTATAGTCGTATGGATAGGCTGGACAAGAGAAACTACTCATTCCAGAGACAGATCTTCTCCTTAAACTATTCACTCGTGAAATCTATTTTCACACCTTTATTTCTCACGAACTCATATCACCATCCACTCTACTCATGCGGGACCATAAATAACTTTCAAACCTATCTAAATTTACGACAACGGTAAACATGAAAGTAATGGTTGACTTTGATGTAACTCATTTCCGACCTAGAAAGAGCAGGCGGGTGACCACTTGTGTTTCGCGGTTGGTCACTACGCCTCTCGACATCTCGTGATATTGTCTGTCTGAGGGAGCTGGCTGTGGTCCGTGTACGTCAGGGATTATCTGTATGGCGGAAGGTTTGAGTACGCGTGATAATCAATTAAAATTTTTTTTTCCAGACATTATCGGCGTCTTTATTACCGAATAAACATGTCTGAAGAGACATTATGAGCAAGGTAACCATTAGGGATGAGATCACAGATGTGTTGGCAAGTCTGTGTAATAGCAACGGAAGTAATCATACCATATTTAAAAGATAGGTCAGGGATTTACATTTTGACGTGATAATTTTAAACACGCGGGGAAGAATTAAAATTAACACCCTGACCCCCTACTTCTAAGAGCAGGATTGGTTCAATCGAGAGCAGGAAAATAACAGTAGATCTGATTGGCAAGTTTGTCGGAAACACAATGTGGAAGCTTGGAGGAAGAAAAGAGAATATAACTGATAAAGCTTTTTTTGTGATGTTATTGCTTTCATAAGGTTATACTGGACACATAAATAAATGGTCAACTCGTTCCGACACAGTGCTGACATCGAGTGAGAATGTAGATGTAAAGGACGCGAATGTGTGTACAGTTCTGTTGAGTTGACAAGTCACTCACTCAATCATAGTTAGAAGTCAATAAAGGGTAGACTGCTGATGACGTTTCATACATTTAATAATGGACGTACACTTCGACATCACGATTACAGTCACTTGAACAGGTTGGCAAAAAATCATCGTATACTTGAAAAATGGGTGACAATATCAGATGTACATTTATGTGGCATGTAAATATAATGGAACGATAGTAGGCAAGCACTCAATATTCTGGTTGTCTATCATCTCATGTTTCAACTGACTAATCGCGTCAGTTAAGGTGGATAAATAATCATCAACAATGGTTCACTGTCAGAACCTTCTCCTGGCTAAGTTTCTCAAGCCGTAAATTCATCAAATGTTTATAGCAACAATGTTAAACCACAGTAGTGGGTTTTCATAATATATACATCTCTGTACCATCATCAGATAATAGGACCTTTTCCGTTCTCCGGCGATGATCCGCTTACAATGGCGGGATCCAAAAAATGGCTCTCCTCCGTGAGCTTTGCTTACCCAGGATGAAAAATTTTGAAGCAGAATTAATTCGTTATTCATCCATAAATGTCCTCATTGGGCTTCTATACATTTCTGCTATCAATAAGGCTGATTACATCAAGTAATCTAGTGCTGCTAGATAACACGTCATCTTAATCTGTAGTCAATAATCCTAGATGTACGATAATACGTCTCCCATCTAGGCTTAGCAAAAAAGTTCAGCAAAAAGGTTTTGGTTTTACCTGGCTTTAGGAAAACACACACTAGCGAATAACGCACGCCATTCCTTGGCGTTAATAATGAACACTAGGAGAATCTCTGATACTACAGTCATACAGAGAAACAATCTCCTTCCTAGAATAAATCACAGAGATCAATCTTCAGACATTCTAATCGTCCAGCCCATAGCAGCGACGACATGACAGCAGCTTCTCTGTCGACACCCCAAATCGACGCATGCGCAGAAATGCCTCTGACCCCAGAGTTCAGCTAAAAAAATAGACCGACATAGAAATACAAAGATATAAGACCGAATCACCTTAAATAGTCAAGGAATAAATATAAATTCGGGCCATAAACATTTTAAGCAAGACCAATCTGTTTCTGGCCATACCAGACGCAAAATGACGTAAATCTAGTATTCATACGCCAGATTGTGACAAAAGAACAGATAACCCATATAACCGAATATAACATCGATCAATCAGGGTTCTGTCTCTTAGACTAAGAATCATTGATTCTCAAATAAAATACTTTCCATCAGACAAATAGTTATACTTTACATTTGTATGCCTACCAACAGTAATCTGTGCGTCACAGACTACCACACAAAAGAATCTGTGCGCAACATTAACCTAACAAAGTCGGAGACTAAGACAGACTGCATTACAACGTCAAAAGAGCAACTCCAGGAGCCGGAGAAGAATCGGACAGAATTCCAAATTAAACAGGACCGGACCAAAGTATCTGGGTATCTTTGAAACTTAAAAGAAAACCCGCATTTTTAAAAGCCAAGACTGTATACCTAGGAATCAAAGCACCCGTCATCAGAGGGAGTCTAAATTTACCCCAGACCAAGTGTTCGAAGCATCTAATATAAGTTGCTGTGTCCATTCAAATGTGCAAGGAGACTGTAGATCCCAAGTTGGGTTTGTGGTACGAGACCAGTTAATAGTAAGAGTTTCGACGCCACTAATTTGTAATTCAAGAGCTGGGATTCGACACTAACCACCTACATTGGACGAGTTGTGTAGAGAAGTGACCTCACCACAACAGATTTGACGAAGCACCTGCGGCAGTACTCAGTCTTTTGAAGAGCTAAGTGCTTTTTAAAAGGCGAACGCAATGGACTTTTATAATTGTAGCAGAATGTAAACAAATACATTAGGGATTAATGCTTGGAAAAGTAAAAATAGCCGGCAATGAGAAAAGCACCAGTCACACAAGATGACTGCAGCTCAGTTGCATAATTATATTGGCAAAATGGCAGTGCACAAAGTATGTAAGGAATGTTTAGTTTTTATTAAAGTGTAACAAAACGGCTGGATATAAAGTGATTCTACTTTACCATTTTCTCAAGGAAAAGGATATGCATATGTGAATATAATGAGAAAAGAAATGCATGCTGTAGTTACTGTGTTATTGGTAAGTAACTGTGTCGAGTGGTCAGTACAACGATAAAAAGTTCATTTTCAAAAATCGTGTTAAAGCGAAGGAAGAACCAATCTGGGAAAGTTTGATATGTAAAGGAATCTACACTTCAGCTGAATAAAATGAGATATCAACGAAAGCGACAGTTGATGTAGAAGATCAGTATGACGAAGTAATGTGCAGAGGAAAAACACAGTTTGCTAAAATGTACTCGACAAGCCAGAAAAACCTTTAGCCCGAATTGGGATGACGTCAGAGCTAAATCAGTCGCTCGCGTTTGCCTTATTTAAACAAGCGGCAAGTTTGAATTTGGACAAACACAAAATCAGTTGTACACAGCGGACGAAGGGAAAGAGCTAGTCACGACTTCATTTACCTATTGTGTATTCTATGACAGCCTGCCTTTATCGAATCAAGTCCAGTTAGTGTATTTCTGAAGACCAGAGGGTGAGTAGAATTACTGTACATATATTTGCAAAACAACTCAATAATTTGTTTCTGGATCTAAAAAATAATTAAGTGTGTACCTATACGATCAATCATGATATGGATGAATATTTATAAGAAGAAGATGGGTAGAAGTTGAAAAACCAACCCGGATACCCTCAATGTTTAACATAAGTCCTATCAACAATATGTAAGGATCATTCTATATTTGTGGTACCAACACTGCACTTTTCAGAGCTGACTGGAAACGTAGCAGGTGTAAAAGGGACTTTTCTTCTTCTTCGTCTTCCTTCCTCGTTCTTCTTAAAAAGGACGTTGATTGCGTTGTGTCCATTTACAGCGAAGCTGCGATATTTGCGCCTTTCGGCCGACACATCCAACTTCAGAACGGCATTTTTTTGGGACCGCGTTTGCCTTCCCACTTCGACCCCTACTCTCTCAGCCAGACTGCAGTGATGCAGCCTGTTTCCAGGACCACCACTTGGAAGTGGAGTAGGGTCTTGGTCAGCTGTGGTTCGCTGACCCTGACGCGAGCAGTCAAGCTATGAGTCGCTGACTGCATTCATCTCTCTTGCTGCGTCTTCGGTCCCAAAAAAAAAGGACTATGAAATCACATCATGTTGTAAAGTAGTTGGTGTAATATAAATGTACATTATAACTATGTAACTTAGGATTGTATTTGCAAAGTAGACATCTGTAATACTGACGTAACAAGAGCATGTGAACATCTAATACACATGCATCATCAGATGACACTGAAGAAACATACACTAGTCTACTCGAACTCATAGGAAGAGGCTAGCCACAGGCTTTGTGTTGTTTCAGGTTTTCGTCAAATATGTAGACTTGGAAAGTCAGAAGTGTAAACCACTAGTATTATCCTGCACTGCGACACGGAGCACTATAGCTGGATCACTCAGATGTGCTGATATCCATACTGTATTGGAAGATCAGTAGAGACTATATATATTACTGTGTGCTTTTTACGGTATTGCCTCCCCTGCTTTGCAGTAGTGGTCCAACAGTGGCCAAAACTCAAGAGTATCTAATATGGGCTTCAAAGGTATCTACCTTCGCGCAAGATTACTCTTGGCAGAGATGTAGGTAGAAGGGGGATGACACTTCTACTACAAGAAGGGAGTCTTCACAAGATATTCAGAATAAGCGAGAACAATACTGCTTTGGCTGAGTATGTTACCTCTGTAATTCTGCCCACGCTTTTGTGAAGGATTTAAGCACTTATTACTTTCAGCTTGTTTAAGCCCCCACCCCTGATTTACTCAGTGGAATAATATTATTTTAATATAGCTCTGTTTAGAGTGTGCGTAGTAATTTGACTGAGACAAACTTGCAGTAACTTTAAAATGATTAAGTTAAATTTGTAACATTACAAATAACAAAATTTAATAATCACTTTAGGTTTTAACAGATGGAAATAATTTGAATAGTTATGGATCAAGAAAAGTTATCATCACAGTGTTTAGGGAATGTAAGATATTACAAGAAGTTCAAGTGGCAGCATATATTTGAACTTAGCTGCCAATGACGGTTCTGCTCCTTCTTATGTGTTGGTTCTTTTCACTCTGCTCGCACTCGTCTCTGATAAAGGTTGTCGGGGGTAGCTCGTTTCCCAGAAACGTCAAGGAGAGTCTACCACGTGGATCCTGCGTCTTAAAGCTTAGGCCACGGTTCCCTTCTTGTTCCAGAGATAGTACTTTCTGCTAGTACCACCAATAACTATGGTAAAAGAATACAACGAAACGCTCTTCTGAGTATGGCGTTTTCCACCCCATAGTTATGGGATCCTATCTTCCCATGCCACCATCCCAATTACTCAGACTTTACCCTCGATAAGAATTAAATTTAATATCTCGGGATAAAACTTCCTTTACATTTAAATAAAATAGCTTTAGCTTTACATGACATTTAAATGAAAAGGGTAATAATACAGATATAGTCTCTTTACATATACATCTCCACTGACTGAAAAGTGTTCACAATATAAATTGAATATGTTTTCATTTATGATTTACACTGATTGAAAAATTTGAAACTTCCATTAATTTAAAATGAATATTGTCACAAGGACATTTACACTGGTTTAAGCTTGAAAACGTATATTTGTTTTAACGTGAATAAGTTTATAGGAACATTAACACTGCTTTGAAAATGTAAGTATTATATTTAGAATGTAAATCATTTCTTTCATCTTTCCCTCTCTGTTCCATAGGGAACCTGGAACTACTTTATGCTTTTAGTTCTCTTTAAGAAATTATCAATAAAGCAATCGCCAGCCCGTGCAGTGGTGGGTCATGAACTAATCATTCTAGATACTGAGGTTGCCGGCCTCAAACGACTTGGCCGTCCTGTAGCAATTTTCACACATTAAAATTCGCATGGTAATATATATATATATATATATATATATATAGATAAATATATATATATATATATATATATATATATATATATATATATATATATATATATATATATATAGATAGATAGATATATATATATGTTAGTAATGAAACATATAATGAAAAATGCACTACTTATGCCAATCTCGGCTACAGACTTGTTGCTCAGATGAACAAAAGAGACGAGTCGGTCTCTTACACGCGTCTTCTTCTTTGATCCTTAGACTCCGACCGTCAAAGCAGTCAGTGGCCATCACGCCTAGTGGCGTCTTGTAGGGCAACAACAAATTGATTCCACTTTGCTCGGTCGGCGGCCATCCTTCGTACAGTGCCCCAACTCTGGTTCATTCTTTGCATCTCAGCCTCCACAGTCCTCTGCCAGGTTGTTTTTGGTCGGCCTCTCTTTCGTTTTCTTCAGGGGTCCAAAGCATAGCTGTTCTTGTGATGGCATCGAGGTCTCTTCTGAGTACATGGCCAACCCAGCTCCAGCGTCTGCCAGCTATGATGGTGTGCATGTCCTCTTGCTTGCTCCGAGTAAGCAGATCTTGGTTGGTGATGGTATTCGGCCAAAAGTTTCGGTGAATTTTTCTTAGGCATGTTGTGTGAAAAGAGGACAATGAATTAACTCAGCTGGGGGCTTGAACAAACTAATTATTGCATAACCCATCTTCACGAAATGCGGCCGGTCAGATACTAAAGTTAACATTGCTCCGCCTCATGCAGCATTATTCTTGACATCTGAAATATCTTATGACACTCCTTTGAGGTAGAAGCATCATTATCCTTCTACCTACAACTCTGCCAAGAGTAATCTTGTGCGAAGGTAGGCACCTTTGAAGACCCACATTAGATACTCTAAGTTTTGGCCACGGTTGGACCATTACTGCAGAGAAAAGGGGAGGCAACCCGCGACAGCTTCATTTCCAATGCATCCAGATAATTTTTACTACAAAGATCTAATGACGGTGACCTATAATGTAAATGTATGAAACGACCAAAATAGAAATAGTGCCGTCTTTAGGTTATGTAACCGAAAGAACACACTATATTAATAAACCCGTCAATTTTGACATTTTTATTAATAGTCCCCTATATATACAATTCCCTTAGTGGTTCCCCCATTCCCCCCCCCCCCCCCCCAATCCTGTCACAAACGTTTTCCCACACACAAATGTTGCAGTCTGGAAATTAGATAAAAGTCATGCGCTTCTGGCCTGTGCACTAAACTTCACGGCGCTCAGTAGATGGCGCATCTTTTTTCCCAACCAAAGTTGCTATTATGTACTACTCGTCAAAAGTCAAGGGCCACCCTATTATTTTCAATACACTTTTATATAAGCACATAGAATGATTAAATGAAGGAAGTTTTTAGTAAAAATGGGTGCAATATCTTACTCTGACAGTCCTCTATGCACGTTAAGCATAAAAACAACTCACCGACAACTATGGGGATCACGTGCAATTTGGTTTGCTGACCATAAATTCACATTTTTAATCTGTTTTTTCAAACTTCCGTACAACCAAACAGGTGAAGTAATCGTGCTGATTGACATTCCACGTGCAATGGCGACTTTTCGTGAACAGAGTTCACTCTTAATTTGTGTTACAATCAGCCGACTTAGGGTAGTTTCATCACTTGCAAAAACCATGCCACCGAGAAGAAGTCTTGACACCTTACAAAGAATGAGGGCTATAGCGTGGGTTGAAATTGGTTTATCTGTCCGTGAGGCTGCTAGACGGCTTGCAGTGTCACACTCTACTATCCAAAGACTTTTGGAGAGATTTCAGGCCACAGGAAGTGTGGAGGATCGCCACCGGCCAGGTCACCCTAGATGCACCAATAGACATGATGACAGGTACCTCTTGTTGTCAGCCCTGTGCCATCGAACAGTGACTTGTTCCACTCTAAGATGTCAGCTGAGACAAACTGTAAACGTTAATGTCAGTCAAAGCACCATTCGCAGACGTTTACATGAATTTGGACTGGCTGCTCGACGTCCTGCCGTCAGAATCCCTCTTACTCCTGCTCATCGCAGAGCCCGTGTTGCTTGGTGTCGCGAGCACATCCGATGGACATGCAACAATGGAGTCAAGTTCTCTTCACTGATGAATCTCGCTTCCCTGTGTCATTCAATGATGGCAGGATTCGAGTTTGGAGACGACCAGGAAAGCGATTTATTGATGACACAATTCGAGAGGTGGATCGTTATGGTAGGGGTTCTGACATGGCTGGGGAGGCTTCTACAGACACGGCAGGACCCCACTCTGCATCATCCAAGGCAACTTGACCGGCCCAAGATACCAGAACGAAATCTTGAGACCAATTGTTCAGCCTGCTCTGGAGGCCATAGGTGGTAATGCCATCCTCCAAGATGATAACGCTCGACCCCATCGAGCTCGTGTGGTGAATGAGTTTATTCAGCAACATGGGATCATCAGGATGGCGTGGCCAGCTCATTCACTTAACCTTTCTCCGATTGAGCACCTCTGGGATGTCCTTGGTCGAAGATTGTCAACAAATCACCCCCTGCCAATGGATGTTGCACAGCTGACTGCATTTCTGCTTCAGGAATGGCAAGCTGTTCCTCAGGATACTCTTCGGACCCTTGTGGACTCGATGCGTCTACGCTGTCTTGAATGCCTTGCTGCAAACGGTGGTCATACCCGATTTTGAAATGTCTATTTGTCCAATATCTATTGTGTGACTTTTGAAAAGGTGGGTGATACACTTCACAGCTTCATTGCGTTTGAATGTGTGTTTCCATTTCTTTACGTGACGTGTCAATTTGGTATTCAATAAATGCCGTTTTGACTGATACCAATTACGTTTATATCAGATTTGTTTTATGGTTTCTACCAAGGTTTTTCTAAGTGGCCCTTGACTTTTGACGAGTAGTATATTTTAAAAATTAAATAAAAAACAAATAGTTAATTAAGTGTCAACAATCTACATGTTTTATTTTTATTACTTTTTGTTTTATTTGCCGTTTGATTGTTTCACCTTGACAGGGAACCAGATAAATTACATTCTTTGAAAAAAAGCCAACAATTATTTTTCAACACTTTAGAATAAGTTGCCCAGTCTTCTAAATGTGATGCAGATGCTGAAAGGTTACGACAATAGCTTTATTTCTTTCCCCGTCAGTATTTTGACGGGTATATTTACTAGTTATAATCTCAGCTGAAATGTCGGCTAGATTAAAAATTTTTTAAATCAATTAACTGGTTATCAGAATCGCGACAACAGTACAAGAAACAGTACGAAATAATCAGCGGAATGTGCGAAATGACATACATACAAGTCATGAACAAACAAATCATATATATATGATTTCAGCCCTGATTATCCTTGTCATATTTTAATCTTGAACTGATTTCTCAAAATATCCTTATTAAGTTTTAATGTGTTTATGTGCATGTATCCTGTGTTATGATGGTATTGTCAAGGTATATGAATGCTTATAACATAAACATAGAACTATGTAACGATGGGCAACAGCAGTGTAGCCATTTTTATACATGAATAATTTAACTGACTGTGACCCAATGGTTCTCAAGGCTGAGACCGGGAACACACCTTAAAAGCTTTAATGTTCAAGTAGCAAAAAATTTAATCCAGTGGTTCTCAAGTCCTGGCAGCAAGGACACCCCAACATATTGATAAACTAAGCCTTGTAGCTAAAAAATGTTCTGTAAGAGTTTTAGATAATTGTCGTGGAGTGGTTTTGACGGGAGAAGGTGACAGACTTGATGGAAGAATAAAAGATAATATCTAGAGGAAAATCTTCCAGACACCAGGTTGAATGCACAGTCTCTCCTCGGGAATTAGTCCACTAGAAAACCTTTCTTAAAAAGAGAATTCTGGTGACACTAAACAGGATATTCTCTAGGCGATAAATTCTTTATCCGAAATCCTACAAAGGACTATGTATAGTACATATAGTTTGATAAGAGATTTGGTGCCCAGCCACATAAAAAAATATCCCGACCCAATAGTGTTTATTAATTATGGCTCTGCCCCCAGGGTGTAGATTTTAATTACTAAAAACTAGTACAAGGCTTAGTTTATCAATAAGTCATCCACAGTACATGACTAGTACAATTATGAACACAACGTGGGCCTAAAAATACACATGGAAAAGACAGGGAGAGCTCATTAAAGAAATGGCTGGAGATCAAAAGCAGCAACGTCCAACACGAAAATCAGAATCAATTCAAGTGTCAAGCCAATCCTATTGTATGGCTCCGAACACGGAGATCAACAAAAAGAACAGAATTTCATAAATGGGTAAAAAAGGTAAGTTCATTGCAGATACGGCCGTAGAAGTTAAGTGTTAAAGACCACAATCCCAAGTCAAGTAACCGCTTTCCATCTTCACTGCATTTGTCTTTCCTAAACCTAGTGTAGAGTCAGATATCCATTGTTACGTCTACAGCTACGTCTCTGTATTGGTGATTTATGGTGCGAATGTTGTTGTGGGCCGCCGCTTCATTATGGATAAGACAAAGATTAAGAGAATAAATGCAAGAAATGATAACAAAGTAGAACTTGAAGAAACACCACTAAAGAATGTAGAATCATACACATATCTTGGCAGTAATATAAATAAAGATGGAGGGACAGACAGTGATATCAAAATAAGAATACAAAAAGCAAGAGGAGCTTTCATTGAATTGGGAAACATCTGGAGAATTAGAGAAATCAAGTCCAATACGAAAATAAGAATCTTCAACTCAAATGTGAAGTCAGTCCTATTGTATGGCTCTGAGACACGGAGAACAACAACCAAAAAGCTACAGACTTTTATAAACGGGTGCTTGCTGTGACTTATAATGGAAAATGAGCCTACAGTAATCTGACAGTCTTTTGTAACCTCGTAGCGTTCTATGATTTGCTAGCAAAACCGTGCATTTTTCTGCCTGTCTTACTCACACAAGCTTATTTTTCGTCACGCCTCTTTTCTTTGAACATAAACAAACGAAGAGTTTACAAACTTTCGTGATCTGCCCGTTGTAATAGGTAGCGAATCAGGTTTGTTTACCTCGGCTCCTCACGCGAGCTTATCTGTCAATCATACGATACCTGACAGACCGCACATAAATAACACAGAATCTTTTGAAGTTCGTACTTAGGGGAAGTCAGAAAAACCCTGGGCTCTTTGATCTTCGGAAGCGGGCATTTGTACAGAGAAAATCTTAGAGAACCCCGTTACACGTATAAGTCTTTTGATGACGATCGAAAGCGTCCGACGTAAGACGGGCGTAAGCTTTTATCTGGAAACTCTGGTCTGATTCTCAGTTACTCACACAATAGTGCGAAAAGTAACATCATCTATAGATCAGAGAAACATAATGATATATAAACTGTGTTTTCTTAAACCTGCTATCATTTGTCACTCAGAATTTTTGGATAGTCTAAGCACGTAGTTCTAGAACCATTGTGGAAAATGTGTTAATAGCATTCGTAGGGATTTTTTATTATGATTTTCTGGTAATAGAAATTAGTGCTTACGTGTTTAACAGTGTTAACGTACTGTTATAATTCACTTAGATTTTCTTGCTGGTAAAACTAGTGAAATAAAATAACGCGTAGCTATTTCCTACCAGATGTTCAGTTATGATGTTAATTTTCACCACACGCTTTCTCACACAAGAAGAGACGGTTAGCTAACTGGTTTAAATGCTAGACGCGACAGATAGTGACAGAAAAGAATTCACGTTTTATTTCATTGTGCGTATTTATTATAAGTGCCTATTATTTAATATCATACGACTAAACTATCAGACGCCGACATTTTAATAGCTATTAAAGACAGGCGATACTTTGTGTAAGTGCGCATGTAGATCATTAAATAATAATTGACATTGTACGCTGATCGTTAAGCGCGAGCAAGAGTGAGGCGTGTCGCATAACGCATCCAACCTACACTCGTTAGCGACGGGCGATATTATAGGCTAAAGACACCGTGTGCCTTTTAAATTTAATCAGGACTGACGGAGTGGATAAGAGAGCGTCTTGTCCCCGTCTGTGTGCATATATGTAGCTATATAGAATAGTAGCATTTTTCCACAAATGTATCTTATATATTCCTAGCAGACCTGATCAAGGGCGCCCAGCGGTCTTTTTCTTTTTTTCTTTTCATTCATAACCCTCCACTCCCACAGGAGCATAGGCCTTCAACAAACACATGCCAAGTCCTCCTGTCACGTGCCATCATCTCAAGTTCTTTCCATGTTCTCCTCATCATTTTCACCTCTGTTTCCAACTCTCTTCTCCATGTACTTCTTGGTCTTCCTCTGCCTCTCTTGCCCTGGGGGTTCCAGAACAAGGACTGCCTTGTAATGCTATCAACAGGTTTTCTCAGTGTGTGTCCTATCCATCGCCATCGTCTTCTTCTCATTTCTTGTTCCACTGGCACTTGTCTAGTTCTTGTCATCAGTTCCACGTTGGTAACCTTGTCATACCATTTTAATCCCTCTATTCTACGCAAGCACCCATTTATGAAAGTCTGTAGCTTTTTGGTTGTTGTCTTTGTTGTTCTCCATGTCTCTGAGCCATACAATAGGACTGACTTCACATTTGAGTTGAAGATTCTTATTTTCGTGTTGGATCCTATTTCTCTTGATCTCCATATATTTCCCAATGCAATGAAAGCTCCTCTTGCCTTTTGTATTCTTATTTTGATATCGCTGTCTGTCCCTCCAACTTTGTCTATATTACTGCCAAGATATGTGTATGATTCTACATCTTGTATTGGTGTTTCTTCAAGTTCAACCCTGTTATCATTACCTGCATTTATTCGCATTATTTTTGTCTTTTCCCTGTGTATTTTCAGACCCAATTGCTGTGACCTCTCATCAAGTGTTTTCAATTTGTCCTGCATCTGATTACGGCTATGGGACAGAAGAGCCAAGTCATCAGCAAAATCCAGATCATCCAACTGCTTAGTCAGAGTCCACTGGATTCCATTTCTGTTGTGTGTTGCCGATGATCTCATAACCCAATCTATTGCCAGCAAGAAAAGAAATGGAGACAAGAGGCATCCCTGTCGCACTCCTGTTCTTATCCCAAACGGTTCTGTAAGCTGTCCTTCGTGAAGAACTCTGCATGTCATGTCTTCATATGTTTTCTTTATTAAATTAATGATCTTCAGGGGAACTCCATAATGCCTCAACAATTTCCAAAGTGATTCTCTGTCTACACTGTCAAATGCCTTTTCGTAGTCCACAAATCCGATGTATAGTGGTGAATTCCATTCCAGACTTTGTTCAACTATTATTCTCAAAGTGGCTATCTGGTCTGTACATGATCTGTTTTGTCGAAAACCTGCTTGTTCATCTCTCAGTTTCTTGTCTATGGACTCTTTTAATCTCTCAAGGATAATCCTGTTTAATACTTTTCCTGGCACTGATAGTAACATTATTCCTCTATAATTTGTGCACTCTTGTAAATTTCCCTTCTTAGGCAACTTAACCAGATATCCTTCCTTCCATTCTGCTGGTATCTCTTCCTTTTCCCAGACTTTACCAAGTAATTTATATAACATCTCTGTAGCCGTGTCGATATCTGCTTTGATGGCCTCTGCTGGAATGCCATCAGGTCCAGACGCTTTTCCATCTCTTAGAAGCTTTATGGCTTTCTTTATTTCTTCCTTCGTTGGTCTTTCACCGTTAATTTGTAGCTCTTCTTCTGCTGGCTGGATGTCCGGCGGGTTTTGTGGAGCTGGTCTATTGAGAAGGTCCCCAAAATATTCTGTCCACCTCTTCATTTGCTCTTGTATATTGCTGAGCAGTTTCCCATTCTTGTCTTTTATGAGGCAACTTGTTTGCTTGTATTTCCCTGTTAGCTTCTTTGTGCTGCTATACAGTTCTCTCATATTTCCTTTGGCTGCAGCATCTTCTGCCTCTCTTGCCAACTCCTCAATATACTTCCTCTTGTCTCTTTTGATACTTCTTTTTACTTCTTTGTTTGCTTCTGTGTACACTTC
Organism: Oreohelix idahoensis; assembly: GCA_024509875.1. NCBI lineage: Eukaryota > Metazoa > Mollusca > Gastropoda > Stylommatophora > Oreohelicidae > Oreohelix > Oreohelix idahoensis. Next base: position 9,625 of record JAMPIV010010843.1, on the reverse strand, counting down.
TTGAGCCTTGGCTTTGGAACTTCTGGTTTTGCTTGTGTTTAACTCTGCTTTCTTGTTTTTTCTGTCTTTTATCTTATTGATGGTTTCTGTTGTTATCCATGCTTTTTGTTGTCTTTCCCTTTTCCCCAGTATTTCTTCACATGTCTCCTTCCATACAGTTTTGACCTGCTGCCAATAGTCTTCTGTATTCTCTACATCTTCCAGCTGTTGGAGCACTTGGAATTTGTTGGATACTGTGACCGCAAATTTGTCTCTTGTTTCTTGATTTCTTAGCTGTCCTACATTATACTGTTGTCTATAATTTTGCATTGTTGCATATCTCTTGAGTTTCATTTTTATTTTGGCTATCAGAAGATGGTGATCTGATGCCACATCTGCTCCTCTGTATACCTTTACATCCTGCAATGATGATCTAAACTTCTTGTTTATGCATATATGATCAATCTGATTTTCTGTTCTATGATCTGGTGATATCCATGTTGCCTTGTGTATTCTCTTATGTGGAAACATGCTTCCTCCTATAGCCAGTTGATTTGAAGCACAGAAGTTTGCGAATAGTTCTCCATTTTCATTCATTACTCCTAGCCCATGTTTTTCCCATGACTTCTTCAAATCCGGTGTTGACTGTACCTATCTTTGCATTCATGTCACCCATCAAAATTGTGATGTCTCTTCTTTTTTTACTTTATCCATAATTTCCTGTAGTTTAGTATAAAATGCTTCTTTCACAGACTCTTCTTTGTCATTAGTTGGTGCATAACATTGGATGACATTTACATGAATTTTCTTTTTAGCTGTTTTGAAAGTAGCTGTTATTATTCTGGGTCCAACAGCTTCCCATTCAATGAGTGCTTTCTGTGCTTCTTTAGATAACATAAGAGCTACCCCTTCACTGTGGTATGAACTTTCGTCTTCATGTCCTGAGGACAGCACCAATTCACCTGTGATGAGTTTCTTCCTGTCTACCCCCTTCCACTTTGTTTCACACATTCCCAAAACCTCGATTTTGTATTCCCTCATTTCTGCTGCCACTTGCGCCACTTTCCCTTGTTCGTTTAATGTCCGAACATTCCAGGTGCCAAATCTGGAAGTTCTCCTAGAAGAAAGAAGGTTAGTCAGCAACACAGACTCCTTTCGGCTTTCTCTGTGTTGCATCATACGCCTCCCCGCGAGAGGACCTTCCCCTGTCTTGGATGGCTGTGTTTTATTTTCTTTATTTGACTTGTCCATATTTGTTGAAGTTTTTTGTGGTTTAAATTTTTTTACAGGATGGGGTAACCGGCCCCATGCCCAACCCTCCTTAGTCGCTTTCTACGACATGCTTGGCAGGGGACAGTGTTACTATTCTTTGCTCCCCTTTCGGGCCCCGGTAACACACGGGTGTTTTTTTCTTTTACTGATTGGTTAATGTTGTCTTTTTCTTGGCTTGTGCGTCACCAATTTAATTGGTGAGCAAGTATTTGCCAACGATACATGAGAAACATTTTAACGTGTAAATGTAACTGGACTTACCAAACCCAGCAATATTTTTCAATTTTTATCAGCCCACTGGGGTGTGAAAAAAATAACATTTATTCCCGACTTCTGACAGTCGTATTCAAGCGTAGCATCCAGAATTTACGCTGTTTCAGAATCGGCACTTTACCATAGAGCCTGCCGATAGGATTATCATCATTTATCAATTATAACATTTTTAGCAACCAGATGTTTCCCAATACTGGAAGTATTTTCCTCTTTTAACTGTGAACCCCAAGATCACGTTCTACATCAACTATTGGCGGTGACATTGTGTTCATCTAGGAAAAACCCACACCAGATTAGGCGTTCACCTCACTAGTCTTTATTTGACAGAGGATGGACTGGGGCCAATTTGGGACATAACCCTGACAATTAATATAGTGAGGAAAAAATTTAATTCCAACGGATATCACAAAGAGTAGGTAAGAGTGATTGAGTGGTCACTGTATGAAAGAGAGAGTGAATATTTTTCTTTGTTACAGGGAATTTACCAAAACTGGATTTGCTTACACTTGTTAACTTTACTGGGTAGCCTATAATAGGAACTTGTTTACTTTACTGTCTACTCTGTAACATAGTGCAAACCTTCGACCTTTGCGTTATTAACTTTTTAGGTTCTTTTCTCCATAGGGGGGAGAGCACATTTATTCCACTATTTCATATATATGTAACTCTGATTTTTTTTTATTTGATCTCTCTCTCTAGATATTTGATGTTGTCAAGTTTAAATGATAATAAACAACAAAAGAAACTTAACTTTGTGTGTTGGTTGTCACGTGACCGATAATTTATTTTTCCATTTCGTTCCATATGTTATTAACTCTTTTAATGTTCTGTTTTCCTGGACATTTTGTATTTCTTTTCTTTCATTTTTTCACCTGGTCAAACCCCACCCGCGTTTGTTTACGTTTGGCTGGCTTTCAGTACAAAATTCTTCAGCAATCAGCGTAGTGGTAACGTAATGTTACCTAAACGCCCCTGTGGTCCGAACAGGGGAAATTTCTCTGGTCGCTCTAGTCTTTGATCACGAGCGGCTGGTACCCTTTGAGGCCTGGGTAACCGTTTCATCTTTGAAACAAGGGGGAGATAACAATCGCGGTCAGTCTCTGGGTTTTGCCCCTTAGACGAGTTAGAGCTCTCATAATATTATGCATTTCTCTACCTGAAGGAACTTTCTTGCGGTTGTTGACTTCTGATGTCTCTAGAATAACCTTTGTCTTACTCTCTTGATTACGCATTACGTCGATACATCTGTAGAATCAGGTCATGCAGGTGTCCTGGGTGGCGTTGTATGTAAACATATAAATCTAGAAGAGTCTTAATAGACAAAGACATTCGTGAATATTCCTGGCCCGTAGATGGCCATCATGAGATAAGGCAAACTTTAACACAGTTCTAGAATGTGTTTGCCTATGTTCTAGTCATTTTCGGGGTGAGTTGACATATCTTATAATTATTATATTATATTCATGTTAGCTTTTTATATATATCTGTTAGGAAAGTGAATTCATTTCTGAGGACTTCTCCTAGTAATTTTATTCAGTGATAAGGTAGCGCTGTCTACGGCCTTAGTAAGGGTGCTTAAACTGTTACGGTTTATCATGGGTTAAATGTTAAACTTATAATAACATATACTAGGCGTAGAATCAGTCCACAGATGCTTATCATGGGTTAAGAATAGGCTAAATTAACTGTCATTTCTGTAAGATAATGTCAGGTGTGGATTGTTCACTTAAAACTGAATAGTGAGATGCAGGCAATAACTCTGGATTATAGGAGATAGTCATTTATTCCTTTTTGATAGATATTTCTAGTGGCAAGGGAGGATCATTTTATGCTTACTTGTGTGGCTAGGCACTAGTCTATAACTTTCACTGAAAGCAGTCACCAGGCATAGATATAATTATATCTTATGATTTAGCCACAACTGTATTATTATAGCAAGAACATTGCATTTTCTATGTACTCATTTTGTGGAATGCTAATATATTTCCCCAAGGGGACATACGATTTATTTGTGTAATGTCAAATGCTGTAATCTGTTTATGTAAATTAATTTAATGTTGTAAGATGAATAAGCATATTCATTTAACTGTAACTACAAGGTTAGGTTTCCTGTATGTTGAGATTGGGAGAAGAGGAGGAGATTTTGCTGTCAGAACATTTAATGACAGTTACATGGGTGTACAAGATATTAAGCCTATGCGGGCACATGCTATAATTGATAGAATGGAAGGAGCGGAGCATAACTAGGTTATAAAGCATTAGATTGATTTTGTCGTTGCTTGAGGTAAAGGGTGTCCTTTTTTTGGGTCTCAGTTTCAGGGAGACCGAATCGCTAGAGCAGACTCCAGTCAGGCGAAGAACGACATGTCCTCTTCGATCTAGAGGGTTTCTGAATACCGCTAGCGTCACGAGTCGTCAACCCCGTTCCTAAACCTAAACCCGTTTGTCAACGCCAAGTTACGCTCACGCAGTGCAACGAGCCAAAGCTAAATCTGGAATCATCAAATGCAGTAGTAGTTCTCTACTCGCCTATTGGATTACCAGTCAGAGCGTTGCGGCTTCCAGAATATCAAAACCGCCCTGCATGTCTATAGTAGATTCTGATATCACCCGACTTTGTGTGCCTAAACGGGGCAGTCAGTCAAACCACAGTCAAACCCGCCCAAACCGGATTTAATGCCAAGCAGAGTCAAGCGCCGGATGAGAGCGCATGGGACCGTTTGTCCTCAATCAACCTCGTCTTGGGTGTATTTCTGGATACTTAAAACCTCGCACGTATGAGCAGCCATCTATGGACAGAGTTCCCGCCCCCCTCACGCAAGTAGCGGTCACCAACGTATAGCACCAACAAGGAAAGTTTGGTATTTCACTTCATTCATCTTGAAGGACATCTATCTGTAAGACACTTTTCTGGAGCTAGCGCCTTTGGTCCCACGAAAAAAGCGAACAGGCTGTCGCTCAGTTCGTTTATTTGGTCAGCAGGAGATAAACATCGTCTTCCAGTGTTCCCTCGCGCAATTAGGGGTCACCAACGTTTAGCCCGACAAGGAAAGTTTTGTATTTCACTTCATTCACCTTGAAGGATATGTACTTGTAAGACACTTTCTGGAGCTAGCGCCTTTGGTCCCACGAAAGCGGACCCACTGTCGGACAGCTTAGTTATTTTCTCTGTGTTCTACAGGTTTTATGAGTGTTGGTGGTGTGTGTGTGTTTGTGGGGGTGTATTTACATTATTGAGGGTTATTGATGAATATTTTGATTATTGAAGTAATTTATGCTGTGTATGATGACATGCATTACTTCCATGCTTTTCTTCTTTAATAAAGTTTACACATTTATTAATGCGCTGTTCCCGACCCTTTTCATCCATAATTAACTTGGTTTAGCTCTTTACTAGAATCTCTATGTTTGATAAGAGAAAAGAGTGAGAGCAGGAGGTGCTTAGACAGTAAAAGTGAGTTGAGGCTTGGAGAGAGAGATCACTTTGATAAATTTTCTTCCAGGTTTTCTCAAGTCCATCTATTATTTACACCTTTCTGTGTGTGAAATCTATAACTCTGTCAGTCCACTATCCCTTGTCGATTTTCACTACTTTTGTCCAACTCGACAAATACTCTACACTTTAACTCAACCACAACATTGGTAAGACCCATACCCAATTAACCGTAGTTTTTCACGTTTGTGTGTCTTGTTGTCACATAGCTGTCTTCTTCTTCTTTGATCCTTAGCCGCCGACCGTCAAAGCAGTCAGTGGCCATTACGCATGGTGGCGTCTTGTAGGGCAACAACAAATTGATTCCACTTTGCTCGGTCGGCGGCCATCCTTCGTACAGTGAACCAACTCTGGTTCATTCTTTGCATCTCAGCCTCCACAGTCCTCCGCCAAGTTGTTTTTGGTTGGCCTCTCTTTCGTTTTCCTTCAGGGGTCCAAAGCATAGCTGTTCTTGTGATGGCATCGGGGTCTCTTCTGAGGACATAGCTGTGTGTGTGTGTAATTAAACTTATATATTTATATGTATGAGGAGGCAAGGTTGTCTTGTACTAAATTATAATCGTATAGATAGGCTGGAATAGAGAAACTTACTCATTCCAGAGACATATCTTCTCCTTAAGCTATCACCCGTACTTATCATCATCCACTCTACTCAGACGGGGCCAAAAATAACTCACAACACATTTGTACGACACTTGCGTAGAACAGAAGGACTGAAATGGTATGACAAAGTCACAAATGTGGAATTGATGACAAGAACCTGGCAAGTGCCAGTGGAACAAGAGTTGAGAAGAAGACGCTGGCGATGGATAGGACACATATTGAGGAGACCTGTTGATAGCATTACACGGTAGTCCTTGTTCTGGAATCCACAGGGAAAGAGAGGCAGAGGTAGACCAAAAAACACACGGAGCAGAGAACTGGATACAGAGATGAAAATGATGAGGAAAACATAGAAAGAACATGAGCGGATGGCACAGGACAGGAAGACATGGCTTGTGTTTGTAAGGCATGTGCTCCTTGGGGAGCTAAAGGGTATTGATTGATTGAAAAGCTAAGTTTATAGTCGGGGGTTCCCCCGCCCTCCCCCCCCCCCCCCAATTTCTATTGTTTACTATGCTGCGATAAGTTAGGTGACAAGAGCTGTACAGTTAAAAACGGATGGGCTGCTCAGTGCGAATCGTGTTTGTACTTTTAATTGTACTGTTTATCTCAGCTAATGTTAATGAGGGCTTTAACAGAAACACATGTTTACCAGGGAGTAAAAAGGAACATCCGTTGCACTAATTAGATTAGACTTCTAATCTTTTGAATGGTACGATTTGAATCGTACGAGCTTGTCACGTGGCCCATTTAAGACTAACTTATTTTGTGTGTGTGTGTGTGTGTGTGTGTGTGTGTGTGTGTGTGTGTGTGTGTGTGTGTGTGTGTGTGTGTGTGTGTGTGTGTGTGTGTGTGTGTGTGTGTGTGTGTGTGTGTGTGTGTGTGTGTGTGTGTGTGTGTGTGTGTGTGTGTGTGTGTGTGTGTGTGTGTGTGTGTGTGTGTGTGTGTGTGTGTGTGTGTGTGTGTGTGTGTGTGTGTGTGTGTGTGTGTGTGTGTGTGTGTGTGTGTGTGTGTGTGTGTGTGTGTGTGTGTGTGTGTGTGTGTGTGTGTGTGTGTGTGTGTGTGTGTGTGTGTGTGTGTGTGTGTGTGTGACCTTTGCCATAGTCAATCTCTGGACAGAAAACGTTAGACAGAATGCCAATTTCAGAAACTAGATTGACATGGCTGTATTTTTCATGTTCTTTCTTCGTCATTCGCTGCCATCTAACCACATCTATTTTGCGGTCTGTTTCATTCTTTCTTTGAGAACATTCATGTAGACGACTGAGAGTACGAAGAAGAAGATGTTTCCGCTCACCGACGTACAGTTTATCTCTCTTGTCTGTGAGGGCCACGCTGTCTTTTTTTTTCTTCTGTGGAGCCGACTTTCTTGTTTGACAGGTTCTAATGTTTGCTTGTCTTTTCTACGTGGGCGAATGCCTTCCTGTCCGATATTTAATACGTTAAATAGATAATAGTTGAGTCTGCAGTGGCCGGTTCTCAGTCTGAAAACTACATTTTATATCTTATTCGTAAGGGTTATCGTATCGGTTATATCTGACTAGTGTTCTCAATGATTTTTCTATTTGAAACTGTTTATGATTAATGCTTTTGTCTTTTCATATGTTGTCCTGTTTTGAGCATGCATTTTACTTCCTCGTTCTTTATAAAGTCTGTCCGTCTTTTTCATTTTTGTATATTCTGCTGTGTGTAGGTTGAGTTAACTTTCACTTTGTTGAATTTATAACTGGTTTCCATTATGGCTTTAAGAGTCTGACTAGTTGTTTTTATGGTTTCTTACTGCAGTGATGGCAAATGGGAAATCTGTGAGGAACACTTTAACTTCTTGTCTGTCTGTTGTTGTACTCCTTAGTCTCTTGTGACATAATTGGATTGGGTGTTTTATCACCGTGTTCATTTCATTTATTGGGGTTGATTTCATTGTTCAAGCAGTTATTTCTCAGCCTGGTTTTGCATTCTATTTCTTCTGTTGATGTTTGATTCTGAAGGAGTTGTCCGGGCTGGGATTCAATATTTCAGTGTGGGTCTTACATTTCCTGCATACAGCAGTTTAAGTGTTTGACGGCTTATGCCCCAAGCACTTCCTGTTAGATTGTTCATCAGTCATTCAATGTCAAGCTTTTTTTTGCTGGCACTTATCAGTTTGATTTTGTCCATGCTCGTCTGTCGTCTAATGTAATTCCAAGGTATTGTCACAAAATTACCGTGCTCTTCATGTTATTGTGTTCTGCCTGTCATTTTCTCCATATTGCGCCCTTGATTTATTCTTCCCCGTATTTTCTCTCATATTGAACCGCATGACTCAGGTTTAATGTTGTTATTTTCGCTTGATCTAACCTGGGTAGAGATAACATTTAAACCCAGCTGGGAGCAGACAGAAAAACACTGCCCTACCTTATTAAAAAACAAACCAAAAAAACCAACCTAGGCTGATCTCTGTCGCATGCTAAGCTGGGTGCCCATACTTCTTATATTGACAATCGAAAGATAAACACGAATGTGCCGGCAGGAAATTTATATAATACTTCCAGGGGATGGACACTCGTGCTTGTCAACATTTATAATAACAAATTAAACTGAGGGTCTTGTCTTGAATTACAGACACGAGAAATCTAAAAAGCGGTAGTTTCTATACCTTATATGGAAGCAGTTTGAAATTACCTGTATCATGCGGAATTTCATGAAAGAAGTGGGGAGAAGATATATACTTAAGTCAAACGTTTAAATCTGCTTGGTCTAGCCAAAATATATTAAACTAGACAACGTTTGATTGGCGACTTTCACACCGTAGAAAGCTGGAAGAGCGCGAGTGAATGGTTCCATATAATGTAGCATATTTTTAGACTCCGGCACTGTGTCTATTGAGTCAAGACGACACTATCAGACTAGAAAGGACCGAAGAATAAAAGGATTTCAAAAAAAGATGACTGGACAAAGTATTGAGGATCTCCTGAAATTAACCAACAAGAAAACTCGACTTTATATTACAGGAAACCACAAAGTCTTTGAAACATTCAAACATGATCATAGTGAGACTATAAATAAATTAAATCCGACTACCTGTACGACAGCCTCAAAATATATGTCTTCCTATGCCAGACGTCTGCAAATTAACCAGATAAGGTGTGAGTTGTAACATTCAATTTTATCATAGTATACTATACATTTGACCTGTTGTTGCGTTCCATTTATCTTTGAAGCTGGTAGAATTGGGGTCAAGTTATACCTCTAGGGGAATGTTAATTCATCTATCCAATGGAAACTGCAAACACCAGCTGGTCGAAATAATGTCAGGTGAATACTGCTGACAATTTAGATGTTTTATTGACAAGTACATACACTACGTAACTTCATTTACAATTAAAGATTCCGGATCACAAAGTTTATAAGGCCAACCATACAGGGCCATTAACGTTCATGTCTGCATAAACACAACAGTAACGGTGCTTTCGTCACCTCTTCGTACAGTCTGTCTGATAATGGTCCGCGATATGATTATCGCAGAACACAGAAACATACCGGAAACAAAACGTTCACAGGACGGAAAACACCATAAGCCGCAACAAGACCTCTGGCCAAATTCTTTCGCACGGAAGCAAACCCGGACTTAAACCAAATCCCTCGCCCGCGCTCTCACAGTCATCAACAACACAAGCAAACATACATTAATTATATTTAAATAACCGAAAATTTCTTTTTTTTTATACAAAAAAAAAATTTTTTTTAAAAAAATAAAATTAAACAAAACTAAACAACATAACAAAAACACCAAAAAATTATAAAACCAAATATTTATACCAAATACCAAACCCAATTAAAAAAAAAAAATAAACCCAAAATTAAACCACCATTCATTCTAGCAACACCCATCACAACATACCATTTGTTGAGCAACAACGGCAGCAAAGCGTATTCCAAAAAATAATGAATACAGTGTAGGGTGTAAACAAAAAAAAGAGGGGAGTGGCGACACCAACAATTAGTACAACCGTACCCGCCCCCAAC